>JBDJHY010504840.1:4247-17178 GCA_039654485.1 Withania somnifera | reverse complement strand
TAAGAGTCTAAACTACCATTTAGATGATAACCTACCTCAAGTAGTCTATGGATCCTTTCACGAACATAACATAATAGCCTTACACTTTTTTAAAGCCACTTCTCTTATAGATTCTTACAACAAATAAAGCAAAATAAATCTCCCATGTAATAAAAAATCCTTGGAAAATCAACCCCATTAGTTCTAAACCTTTTTCAGATCTATAGGCTCAACTAAGGGTTTTCCCAACATATATCAATAAAATTCTCTCATTATCATGTTTTCAAGACACAATTCTATGTTAAAAACATCAATGTTAACACCCTAGAATCAATTATAGGTCATTACTTATCACGACCCAAAAGTTGGGTTCATAATGGCACCTATTCTTACCCACCTATAGGTAAGCCAACCCTTAGCCCAAAACTACAATAAATAGGCCACATCAAACAAAGGAAACATTTAAAATAGAGAGAAAGAGGAAATATATATACAATAACAAGAGAAATCCTACCCCAGAACCTAGTATTAGTGGTACAGTAAGCATCTAGAAAATACAAAGTACAAGGTGATATAACAAAAGAAGAAATATAAATGGCATCTATCTCTAAAGATACAAAATAATACATAATTGCACCTGAAGGAGATAGATCATATCTGGATCCCAGGAGTTCACCTATATCTATGAATCCCAAAATCAAGCTTGCACGATTAGCACCGGCGATTGTGACTCATTCTAGGATCTGCATCATGGAGAACATGCAAAAGTATAGCATGAGAACTAAATAGAACAGGTACCCAGTAGGTATTATAGAACAACTAGTAAGACATACAGAATAAATAAAGTAAATAATGATTTCTAAACTAAACAAGGCAATGTAAGAAGTAAATATCACTATAACAAGATAGTCTAAACATATGCAAGTAACAAAGGGAAACTAAGCTAACTATCAAGTATAAATTATATAAAAGGGATAATCAATAAGTATAGGCTACCTATAAGGAAAATAGGAATTACAAGGAACATACCTCGATGATAAACATAATTAGTAAGGATGCTAAATAGAAAAGGTAAAGTAGAAAAAGAAGTACAATAATGTAAAAAGAACCTACCTACGGCATCATAAGACCAATTGTTACACTTAATCAATAAACAATAAAAGAAAAACCTAAATGGGACCCGATTAGACCAGTAGGTACACTCAAAAACCCAAACACCCAACTGGCATCGCCCTTAAGCACAGAGGGTAGAAGTAGTATGTGAAAGACATGTAACGCAGCGGGGGTAAGGATGGGATAAGATAAACCTGCATGCTCCTCTTTCATCACTCAAGCTCATAAAGGTGGGACCCACGGGAGACCTAGTTCATATACACTATCTCTACCATTTACTTCTTTTCCAGGTCCGCATCTGCAACCAGATGGCATGACCCATAAGGGTCTCAAATCGCCCGCCAAATGCCATGAGTTTCCTGGCATTAAAAAAAACTAAAACCAATAATAAGCTCAGAGATAGATCCTAATCAAAGGCTTAGGCCCACCCCTAATCTCAAAACCAAATAATATCCGAATCTGATGCTTGGAACCCGCTAAACTAAAATAAGTGATAATATCAGTGACAAGTGTCAAGTCTTATACTAGGTCTAAATTATGTTTAAAAGGTGGATAGAAGACACCCAAGCTCCATCGGGTCCAAATCAATTCCAATTATTTATAAAAGCTAAAGTTTAAGAAAAGTCCATTTTACTAGCCATTTCTATATTGAAAGCCAAGGTTATATGCCATCTGTCCAATGCATGCACGAGCTTTACAACTCATCCTAATAATAGATCAACTAGTCAATTTAAAGACAATGTTAAGTTTACAAAACTCAGAAATCTATTATTAGAGCTATAACTAGGCAACAGTTCAAACTGGGGTCAATAGTACAGTTCTACACTACTACAAGATAATATATAGGATTTTAAAATAATATATAACTAGAAAGGGTAAATAATGAATAAAGGGGAAACTAATTAACAGAGGGAAAGGCAAACATAAAACCAAACCCAAACACTAGAAATTTATAATTTCCATACCATATCCACGCTTAGTTTAAAAAAAGGGAAGTCGTAACCTATCTAGAGGCCGACGAATACAGTGCATAAGTAATGTTAAAGCCCGAAATCATAAATGAGCTTTAAAAAACCCTGAAACTAGCAAACTAATGATGTACATATTAAAATGAGTAAATGAGACCCATATTTCCATATAAATAGTTCGGGTCAGAATCCAGGATGAAAAAACAGCCTTTCAAGACCACACCCCGAAATGTTAAAGCAAAAAATATAGGAAGATAGGCTTCAGATCAAGGAATACAAGGTTAGAACTTGAGCTAAAATTGGATATGGATTAGCTCTCAAACAACCACCTAAAGTGTATGGTAAAGAAGTTTTAATTTCAAGAATTAAACATAGAGGACGGGACAAAACTAACCCAAAACAAAGAGATAGTTTCCAATGAATTCCCTAAGCTCCCAAAATAATGTGTAGTAATTAGACTCAAAATCCAAGCTCATAATGCTTTACTATAGGGAAAAAGCTCATGCAAATGAGCTGAAATTCGAAGTAGACAAAAATTTATATGCCACTATGGATTTCTTCGCGATTGATGGTGGCTATCACGAACGTGATGAAGGTCTATCCGGTCTGGGGTTTAGGTTGACTTAAGCCTTCATGATTGTAGTCCCCTATATGTGATCGTGGAGGTTTTCCACCCTAACCCTTCACGAACTCGGCCTTGCCTCATGAATATGAAGGTACTAGTATAGGAACCAGATGATAGCAAACTAGTTGTAGCCAAACTCCAAACATTAACCTGATGACTCCTCATAATATATTTAGAGATTGATAAAAATAAACTGGATATGATATCAGCATGGAAATGACATTACAGACTCAAATAAAATAAAAAAATAACAATTTGAGTTTCTTCGCTAAAATGTTGAGTGAGGTCAACCTTTACCTAATTTAGGAAAATTAACCAATCGGTCCTTAAAAGATCCTGGTTGCCTTAGGAAGCAATCCAAGCACGCTACCAATCCGAATTCAACATTCAACATTTGATGGAACTATCCGAATCTATTTGATCATCGAAGTTTACCAAAGTAAAACTTCTAACTTTGATTCAACAATAATCTCGCCTAACTGGTTAAAATGAAATTGAAAGACCCGAGACCCAAACCAAGAGTCCTCCTAGACCAAAATCTATATTCTAGAGCTATTGGGACTTTTGAAAGTCAATTTTGAGCTCATCTTCAAGGAAAGAACACTCGAGTGGAAAGATTGTACAGTTAAGACTCTAAAATAGGGAAATTGAGATAAAATGGCACAAAATTTCCAAAGAACCAAAATACCAGTGCTACAAAGCCATAAATGACTTGGGCAGCTTCAGGAAAGCTCTAAACACAGAAATAACACAAAAGAAAAAAACAACTGAGAGTGACATTACAAATGCAATACTAAAAGGAATTTTATCTGTAAAAGTCAAGGGAAAAATAGCCTGAAGGCTCAAACAGTTGAGGGAACTTGGTCTGCATGTCCTTTCGATCTCCCACATAGCCTCCTCAACAAAACAACGCGCTCAATGAACCTTCACTATAGTAATTTCTCTAAACCTCAGTCTCCTATCATCTCTGCCAAGATATCTACAGGCTCATCTACAAATGCCAAAACTCTTATTGAATTGCACAAAATCCCACTAAGGTACATGAGATGGGTACATAACATAACACCGCAACATTGACACATGGAAAAATTGATGGATGACTGAGAACTATGGAGGAAAGCTAACTGATAAGCTGCATCCCATACTCTATGGAGAATCTCAAAGGACCCAATATACATAGGGCTAAGTTTTCCCCTCTGACTAAATCGCATCATGCCCTTCACGAGTGAGACACAAAGAAATACTTGGTTACCAATCCAAACTCCAAAGACTAAAGTCTACTATCAGTGTAGCTCTTCTTCCTTATTTGTGATTCCCGCAACCTATCCGGAGTAACATGGACCATATCAAGAAAATCACAAAATAAGTTTGAACTTTGCAGCCTGGACTTGAAACTGTTGAACCACCCAATAGGATCTCTATACCACCTACTATATATATACTTGAAGGGATCCATCTGAATGCTTGAATGTTAGCTATTATTATAAGTAAACTATGCTAGAGCTAAAATCTAATCCCGTTGTCCCTCAAAGTCAACCACACAGACTTGTAAGATATTCTCTAAAACCTACGTTAGTTTGTAGTTGGAAAGCTTTGTTGATATAAACCTGAGTACCCATCTCTCGATTAGTAGTCCTCCAAAACCGGATGTGAACTTAAAACCGCGGTTAGAAATGATAAAGACAAGAACCCTATTCAAATAAATCACCACTTGAAGATAAATCTTGGACAACCTCTCTGAAATATATGAAGAGCAAACAGGCAGGAGGTGTGTGGACTTGGTCAATTGATCAAAAATGACCAAAATAGATTCATGGCCCTGAAAGGTACATGAAAACCCACAAAATAAAGTCTATACTGATGCGCTCCCACTGCCACTAAGGTATAGAAAGCCTCTACAGCAATCAAATAGGTCTCCGGTGCTCAAATTTTGCCCGATGAAAGTTCAAGAACCGAGAGAAAAAATCTGCATAGTTCTCCTCATACTACCCTAACAGTGCTTCCTCAGGTACCAATACATCTTAGCTATGTTTGGGTGGATGGAATACCTGAAGCAGTAGGTCTCTCATAATATCATATTAATGAGTTCACAAACTTTGGGAACACAAATGCAACTATCAAACCTCAAAACACCATCTTCATATAGGGTAGGCAATTGGCTTCTCGCCTCAGCACTCGATCTTAAATCATACACAAACGGTCATCCTCAAACTGCCTCGGGTGAATCTGCTCAAGCAAAGTAGATCTAGCCTCAGTATAAGAAAGCACTCTACTAGAATATAAATATCCATTCACACCAACCTATTAGATAAGGACTTTATATCCAAGGAGAAAGGTCATTTGAAGCTGAATACAAACCAACTCCCTATACTCACTACCTTCCAGCCCAAGACATTGACAACCACATAACCCTTGCATGAATGATACAAAATAGAAATATCATAGTCCTTTAAAAGCTCTATCCACCTTCACTACTTCAACTTTTAAAAGCTCTGTCCAGCTTCACTACTTCAATTTAAGATCCTTTGGACTCAAGATAAACTACAAGCTACAATGATTAGTAAATATCTCAAAATGAACACAGTAAAGATAATGACACCAAATCTTAAGTATGAAGACTACTACTACCAGCTCTAAATCTTGAGTTGGGTAGTTCTCTAATGCCACTTCAATTGTGTAGATTCATATTAAATCACACAACCCTACTACATAAATACATAACCCAAACAAATACGAGAAATATCACGGTAGACTGTATGACTCTAATCCTTGACTAGCAATGTTATAAAAGGCAATAAAGTCAACTACTCCTTTACCGTCAAAAATCTCAATTCACACTCTATGGACCACTAGAAATAAATATACTTCTAGTTAATCTAGTCAAAATATCTACTATAGAAGAGAAATGTTGCACAAACTTTTAGTAATAAGCCAACCTGACGAAGCTAGGAACATCTGCAGGAGTAGTAGGTCTAGGTAAATAATGAAGTGCTACAACTTTCACTGCATCCACATTAATGCCATCCTTAGAAACCCAATGCCCCAAGAGTGCTACAGACTCCAACCAAAACTTTCACTTTCAAAACTTGGCATAAATCCACCGATCTCTAAAATTTTAAAGCACGATCCTCAAAGGTTGCTCATGCTCCTCCCTACTCTAAGAGTATACCAAATAGTAACCAATGAAGAATATCACCAAGGAATCCAAATAGCGCCTGAACACATAAATCATTAGATCCATGAACACTGCTGGAGTATTAGCCAACCCAAAAACCATAACTAGGAACTTATAGTGGCCATAACACATGCTAGATGTTATCTGATGGATGTCTAATGACGTAACCCTCAATTAATGATACCAAGACCTCAAATATATCTTCAAAAAATATTGCAGCACCCTGTAGAGGGCAAAAAAAAATCTTCAATACACAACATCAAATATCTGATCTTTATAGTCGCCTTATTAAGATATTGATAGTTAATATACATATACATCAAATTGTCCTTTTTTCGAACAACACTGGAGCAACCCAAGGATAAAAACTAGGCCAAACAAAACCCTTATCCAATAAGTCCTAATACTAACCACTGAACTCCCTAAACTCGATAGGAGATATATGGTGGGGAGAAAGAAAAATAGACATGGTGCTCATCTCAACCTCAATACCAAATTCTATATCACGCTTGGGGGGAATCTAAGCAAGTTGATAAGGAAAACATTAACAACTTCATCGACCACGGGTACTGAATTAACCAAAGAAGGATCAAAACTAATATCATACACATAATCCAGATAAGATAAAAAGCCCCTGGATATTAATCTTAGAGCCTAAATACACGAAATAACCCCATTCGGTAAGTGTCAAATAGAAGGCCTATCGTACAATTTGGGGTATGTTACACACAATTAAGGTAACAATCTAGGCATAAAAATCTAGAACTATATGGTGAGAGGATAATAATTCCATTCCACAAATAATATCAAAATCAATCATATACAGCATAATCAAGTCAACCCGAGTGTCATACTCCCAAATAGTCACAATGAAAGATTTGAAAATACAATCCACTTCTAAAGAATCACCTACAGGAGTAGTTACACACATGGTCACAGATAAAGGCTCACTAGTCAACTCCAGCAGAGATACAAAATAAGAAAACAATTCTAGTAGAACCATACAAAATTCAAGCACAGATAAAGGCTCACTGGTCCTTTGTATGAATGGCTGTCCGAAAATGATGAACACCTCCACGAGCACCCCTACCTACCTGATGACCACCTTGGTCAATGGTGGCGTTGCTCGAAGGGGTTGAGCTTCCTTAGCTAGTGGATAAATTTCCCCACTTAGGGGAAAATTTTTGGGATAATGCCCCAACTTTCCACACTCATAACACCCTTATAAAGCTCATCCCTAGTGGGAACCACTGGTTGCACTACCCTGGCTATCACTACCTTGAAACCCAAGATATAAATCTCAGTATGGCTGAGTGTTGTGGCTAAACAGACCTCTCTTATAGGTATGGAGTGAGGCCAAAAAAGTACAACTAGATTATCCCTAAAACTCTTGTTGTTGTTATTATGTCCCTCTATTTATATGCCCTCGACCGCATGACTTAGAGGTGCTTAAACCTTCCTAGTTGGGAGGTTCTTACCGCTTCTCTTATGGGCCTCGAAATGTAAGGTCTCTATGGTCAGGAAGGCTAATGCAACCTCAAGAAAATTTCCCCTTGGAAACTATCTGCTCTGCGGCCAATGGATCTGAAACCACAATTCTAAGACAAAGAGGAAAACCTACTCATGCTTTATTGGCATGATCATAGCCCCATCCCTAGAAAACTCATGAAATCAAGACTTGTACTGATAAAATGACATGCCACCCTACCGCAAATTTATAAACTCATCTCGTAGTCACTCCCTCATGATGCGTGAAATAAACTTGTCCAAGAAGGCATTTGAGAATTGTTCCCAAGTAATAAGCAGAGAATCTGCAGTTCCAAAAACTTGGTATTCCCTCCACCAATATTTCTTTAGATTGTCCAGATGAAACATAGTATAATCAACCCCTTGTGACTCAATAAGGTCGAAGTTATGCAACCTCTCTTAGAAACTAATTAAGAAATCATATACATCCTATCTTGGGGCACCTAAAAATTATGGAGAGCTGACCCTTAGAAATCTACTAAGCATTATATTCACATCCGGTGTCATAGTTGTTTGGGCTACCATCACCTAGTCTACCTTTGGCATTGGCAATATCTGAACTTGCGGATCCACTATAGCTTGTTGTTCTAATGAAGCCTGTGTACCCAGTTCCTCTCCTTGGGCTGAACTCTGAGAATCATCTTGAGTATAACCATCAACCATGGAAAGCAACTATAGTTTAACATCCTGAAACACTAAAGAAGGAGTTTCTAGAGGCAGGGCTTGAACTGTACCTTGAAGTGTCAATTGTTGGGTGATAAGTCTTTTGGCCCGGATTGTACAATCATCTCTGGTTGAATCTTAAACTCTCTAGCTGGTATATCAATGTGCCCCTAGCTTCAGTGATGAGTTCAGCCTCTACCAAAGCCCCTAGAAGGAGCCTTATTACTAGTACAGGAACATAATCCCTTTCTTTAGTAGACCTCGTACAAACTATCTAAGAAAGTGTCATAACCCAAATCTGGGTGTGGTGGCACCTATCTTCCCACTATGATAGTCCAGTCGAAACTAGCAATGATTCAATAAGAATAACAATGTTGGGGAAGTAAATAATGAATCATAATAGTAATATTAGAGAATATATAAATATAGCACCCAAAACTAGGTTGCCACTGTACAAATCCTTTTTTGAGAATTTATACAACCGAAGGTCTATAGTCTCAGTAAGTCTTTCAAGGAACTAAAGAAAATGAGATGAGAAAAGGATACATAAGGGACTGTGGTTGAAGAAAACTACCTTTGAATATCTCAGAAGATGCTACTAGAGAGAGATAAGAGGACTCAAGACTGGTTTGGCATAGCACATGCACCAAAAGTGTAGAAAAAGAAAGGTTGAGTAAATGAAAGATGGTACTCATCAACATCCTCCGCTTGTACTAATATAAAGTGATGAAAAAACACTTAACATCCAACCAACCCTCGATACTACAACTTGCACATAGTGTATATAAATACAGCAACCTAACCAATAATGCAAGACTAGAATATACCATAATCCAAACAAGTAGCCAATACTCACAATTTCCCCAACACAGGTGATATTCTTATATCATGAAAAAAGTATCAATGGTAATCTCAAATCATCATCAGAAACTAGATAGTCTGAAGTCACCAAAAAATTATCACATAGTGTCAAGTTACCACCAAATATCATATAATTTAAATGAATCAATCGTACATACAAATCAATCAAAGTAATGTAAGTGTTCATGATACATCCTCGTCCTATGTACACATCTAATGCAGTTATTCATCATAATCAAGACATATGAAGGGCTAATAAGGCCCATGCAGCGGTACCGACATGGTATTTGATTCAAAATAATAGCATCGTGAACAAACTACCAAAATAATAATAACTTGTGAACAATTTACCATAAAATAATAACATTGTTAATAAGTTACCATAAAATAATGAAAATATGAAAAAGTTACCACGAAATTAGGCTCAATTCAAGAAAATAGCCAATTATATAACAAATTATCTCAAATAAGCCTTTTGTGGGAAACACCATACAGTTCATGTCATTCTAATAAGTCATCACAAGGCCACCATAGTATAATCTAAACCCAACATAATAAATCAAACTCAAAACCATCATCACAAGGTAGTACTCAATCGTAATCAAGCCCCAATCAGGCATCATTTTCTAGATTTCAAGTATAATAAAATGAATATCTCAATTATCAAGATAGGAGTCCTTTTTTAACCAAGTAAGAAAAATCAAAGGAATTCAAACTCAACCCAAGAGTCAAGACACAACAATAATCTACGTTATTATATTATTAAGTAATTTCTCAATATTTTGCTCGGCATGCATGATCCTAGCACCTAGTGGGTCTCGTCATATAGCTCACATGGGAACCCCTAATAGACCCATTACTCGCAATTAAAATTACTCTAACAATCAATCACTAACACTTTATAAGAAGATCCAAGAACCTCAACTTGTCATAGAAACAAAGAAAAATATCACTCGTGAGATTTTCCCCTCCGTAGAACCTCTAAATTTGAAAAATCTAGTCCCAAACACAATACACACAAGAAATTACAATAATCAATATCAACAATTCAACACTCCAAAGCTTTATTCAAAATTCTACCGGGGGCCCACAAGGTGAAACTAAAATTTATTGCGAAAACATGCTACCCATCACTTGGCAAATTTGAATATCAAGTTTTATCAAAAATCTAGTCTAATTTGAAATCCAAAACTCTAATTTGTAGTTTTGATCTTAGACTTGAAATTCTCATTAATAACTTTGAAGCCTTCATAATTTATTATAAGTAATCATGTATAGCTGGTTGGTTTTGATAAAAAATAGTTAAGAAACATTATCCAATGATTTAGAAAGGAACATATGAAATCCCAACAAAAATCTAACTCATTTTCAAAATTTAAGCTCAAATTTACCAATTTAACATTTTATAAACAAAAATTCTAGGATAATTGTGATACAGTGGTTGTTATTGCAGGCATTTTTCTTAAAATAACCCATTTAAGCAGTTTTAATCTTACCCAAGTTGAAGCTTATTAAGCCCTTGTTAATTCTTTCCCCAAAAAGATCTAAGTTTCCTCCTAAATTTTTTAAGGCTTTAAGAATAGATAATAAGGAGTAAAATACCTTAAAGCCTTTTATAGAAGTGTTAAATGAATGAAACCACAAAAATTCCCATAATGAAAACACTTTTAAAATGCCTAGATTCATTTTTGTGGACCAGTCCATGGATCGTGGAACGACTACATGAACCATGGAGTGCATCGTAGAACCTGACATAGAACTAGTATATGCCATGCATTCCATGGATGACTCCACGATCCATGGAACCATTCCATAGGTCATGAAATCCCTCATGGAAGCTGACTAGTAAAGCAGCCAATAATTCCCCTTTCATGAGTGGTTCCACGACGTGTGGACCACCTCCACGAGCTGTGGGATACTTTCATGACCCTTAGACAACAACTCCCCAACAGAAAAACCATCCATGTATTAAGACACTAAATGGACCCTTGGGATTCTTTCAAAACCCTGTGACTAACCATATATGAAAACACGCTAAATCGACATTTGAAGCTCAACAAAACTATCAGGTCTCCTTGATGCAATGCCCGTTAAAGGCCTAGTAATTAACTTTTAACTAGAAATACCAAAGCACCCTCGTTACCTATAAAAATTAAAGAAGACCTCATTCTATACTAAAAACCACATTGCAAAACCAATGGAATCATCATATTTTGAATTTAGGCACTCTAACCTCAAATGGTGACCCAAGTAAAGCTTTCTAAACTTAAGCTCCACAACTAAAAATATTATCCAAAACATGCCCTTGATCCCTTTTTGTTTCCGAACCAACCATGAAATCAAACATAGTTTGACTTAATACAGCTATTCTAGAGGGAAAAAAAGTAAAATACACTAACAATGAAAAAATGCATAACACCCTTCATGGGTGACTCCTTCAGCCACACAGGATATGGGAACCCCATGCAATCTGAATATCTAACTAATATAAATTTGAAGCAAGACATGCACACTATACTTCACCTTTATTAGAACGAAATGAGAAGATTTGGTTAGCCTATCAACAATCTCCCAAATGGATTCAAAGCCACCCTAAGTGCTAGGTAACTTAAAACTGAAATAGATGGCTATGCTCTCCTACTTCAACTCAGGAATGGGAATCCACAGATACACCCCTCGCTCTCTGGTGCTTAGACTTCACCTACTGACAGTTCAAACACCAACAAAAAAATCTCCAATATCTTTCTTCATACCACACTACCACTAATGTTGACTTATATCGTGATAAATTGTCGCTGCCTCTAGATGGATGGAATACCTCAAACGATTGGCCTTCGTCAAAATCAATCTAAACAAGACACATGATTTAGGACATAAATCCGGACCCTTATCCTCAAACGACCCTCAAATCCAATACTGCCTCTTTGGCTTTGCCATAGAACACCTTATCATGAATAGCCCTCAAACTAGCATCATCATACTGGGTCTCAAAAATCTACTCTATTAAAAAAGATCAGGCCTTCAAGAAAGAAAGGACCGTGCCATCCTTAGAAATCTACAACCTAACCAAATTTTTGGCTAGACTCTGAATAGGTCTAGCCAAAGGCCACTTCTCAACCCGAATAGAAGCCAAGCTACCCATAATTGAGAAGTTCCTATAAGGGCATCTGCCACTATATCGTTCTCGATCGGATGATACAAAATAGTCACATTGTATTCCTTTTGAAACTCTAAACAATGAAGCTACCACAAATTGAGATCCTTCTAGCTGAAGATATACTAAAGACTCTCGTGATCAGTGAAATCCCTATAGTGCACCCCATAAAGCTAATGACTTCACAACTTAAATACAAATACCACCGCATCCACCTTTAAATCTTGAGTAGGGTCAGTTCTTCTCATGTACTTTCAGTTGTTTAGAAGCATAGGCCATAACCTTCCCATTCTGGATCAACCCTGCACCCAAAGCTACTCTAGAAGCATCATAATGCACAATGAAGCCTTTACCCTCTACTGGTAAAGTCAAAATAGGAGCATAAGTCAATAAATATTTAATCTTCTAAAAGATCTCTTCACACTCATATGACCACTAAAAATCCACATTCTTCTGAGTCAACCAGGTCAATAGATCTGCAATCGAAGACAAACCTTGCACTAACCTCCTATATTTATGTCTAACCCCATAAAGCTACAAATCTTGGTCGGATCGACCATAATACCATCTTTGGACACTATATTCCCTATTAAAGAAGCAAAACTCAACCAAAACACACACTTCGAGAGCTTACCAAAAATCTTCTTATACGCAATCTTTGAAGCATTGCTTCAAATGCCTTACATGACCAAACTCTATCTTAGAATGCACCAAGATATCGTCAATGAACACAATAAAAAAGGAATCAAGACCCAAACAGAATACACCATTCATCAACTTCATGAATGAAACAAGGGCATTAGTAAGATCAATGACATCACCAAAAAATCATAGTTACCATATCTAGTCCGAAAGGCTCTCTTAGG
>JBDJHY010504625.1:6041-17179 GCA_039654485.1 Withania somnifera | reverse complement strand
GTGTTGTAATCTATAAAATAACTTTTTGGAATTTTTTTTAACATAAGTGTTTTGAAAATATAATTATGAAATTATGCTATATTTTACCCTATAAATTCTTTTAGGCATTTTATAAATCACTTAAACAAAGATTCATTATTTCTATCTTTATTAATCCTAAGTTACTTGCCTAGTGACAGATATGGAAACAAGAATAAGTGTATAGAAAGTGAAAAATTCTATTTTTATTGTTTATTTCATAAATCTCAAAGAATTTACAATACTTGGGCCCCGTCAGATTCTATACACATATAGTAAATATAGATAGAGAATTATATAAAAAGGGAAAAGGGAAGGAAATTTCAATAGAACCAAATCCGAAATCCAATGGGCCATAGCCCACAAGGCCATGCAAAATGAATCTCTGGGGCTAAGTCGCACATGTAAAAGAAAAAAGAATTTGAGACTGATGATAATGCATAATACAAACAAATATTCAGTTAAGCAAGAATAAATTTAAGCTTATATTGGGCTAGGTCCAAGTGCATATAGATAAATCAATAAATCAAAAGGAAAAGAGGCCCAATAATAAATTACCATCAATTAAAGGGAAATGGGCTAAGACAGGTTTTATATAGATCCAATTGGCCTTATCAAGGACACGAGCCTGACATTTTTAAAAAAAATTGTAAACTGGCCCATCCTTAAAATAATTCAACATAATCGAGCAAATATCATCCTATTTAACCTTATCAAAAGACATGTAAAACTAATTTTAAGTTATCTTAATTATCTGAGTGATATGCATATTTATACATATAAGGTTATTATCAACATTGACAACAGAATAAATATAGCCAATTATCTTGTAATTCTAAGATGAGCATGAAGAAGTATGTGGGAGGAGTAAGAATAGGAGAGGACAGGAAAGTAAGCATCACATAGAGTAGCACATATACTATGATGGACCTCACTTAATAAGCTAATATCAAACCTATGAATGAGACATCTAAAGGGGAGAGTTATGTCATAATGCAAATCTAAGGTGGAAGCATCAAAATTAGCATCAGGAAGAAAAGATAACAAGATACATATGAATGATCATACTTCCATAGTGTAGGTAGATCAGGGAACAATCAATTAGCTAAGATTTTATCATACACGAGAAAAAGGAGATGACAATATAAAGGCCATGTTATTGTAGATTCAATCATAAAAAAGTGAACAACATGATTATATGAAATGAAACAGAAGCAACAGGTACAACTTATATAAGAGAGGTAAGGCACATAGCAAGCTCATAAGAGACACTATCACTTATCACAGGAAAGAAAGAGGCAATGTACATACTTTAATCATTACCGAGGATGCATTGGAAAGCAAAATTAAGAATAAAAGAGACCATTTATTTAGGTGTGCATTTATTGGTCTAAGGCAATAACACAAAAGTATATAGACACAACAAAGTGACAGGTCACCTTAGAGTAGGTTTAACATATAGAATGCAATGGAATTTTGAAGATGGGCTAGTCAAATGCAAGAAAGATATGTGCTTGTGTGCTATGCATGACCCTAAGGCAATAGAATAGGAGGAAATGTATGCATAAATATAATAGGTTATGCAGAATATATCCATATCAAACACATAATCATATCAAGGTAGTCATGTTGGGGCTAAATAGCATGTTTATATAGTGCAGCAAGAACAATTTATAGAAATCAACATCATGGGTTTAGTATAAAAATAGAGGGAATGCATGTAAAGATACTACAGGATCAGTTATGAGCTTAACCCATAAAGAGGCAAGGACAATATGTATCAGTCTAACTAGGCGAAACATGTACTAGCATATGTAGTCAAGACATATAGATATATATATATTTCAATATAGTGTATAGGTCTAAAGTAGTTAAAATAGAAACATATGTTCATAAAGACTAAACCAGTTATATGGAAATAACTTTTGCATATAGAGTAAGTTATAAAGATGAATTAGGGTAGTCACAACATGACAAGCAGTGAGTTAACCTAGTCTAGCCCATAACAAGTACTTAATCTTTTTTTATTTAACACAAACAACTCTAACTATGAAACTTGACCAAGTTTTGCATATAGAACAACTTAGAAAGAAGCAGTTAGGTGTATTGAAATAGCTTAAGAAGAAAAGACAAGCAGATAGGTGCATTGAAACATTCACTAATTAGTACATAACATGTCTCAAAGTACATATCATATGCTTAGGCATAATAGTCAATTCACATAATTAGTTCACTAGAACCAAAGTCCATTACATACACAAGAATGTATAATACTGCTACTGGCTCCCAACAAATAAGTTATGTATGAGTAGGTAAGCCATTTTTACATTCAGTTAACCAATAGATACATATAGAAAACACCTATGGGTAAACACATGTTAGAAACGGATAATTATGAGTCATGGTCATAAATAAGATAAGAACAGATTCTAGTCATGACACTTAGATTCAACAATATCAAATGTTAGTCTTGGCTTATGCATACCAGATAACTTACATTAGACCATAATACTAAGTTGAGAAACTGTGCTAATACTCTTATAGACAATCAATTACTAGTTTTAATTGGTTAACTTATCTAAGCATGTAATGAACATGAATGTAGACAGGTAAACATGTAGTTTACAGATTGAAGCATATTAAATCACGCATGACACTCCAAAGATGTTACATAATCAGAGACATTAGCAGACAAAGACTTTCTTGATTCAAGTTTAGTGTCTAATGATTATAGAACAAGTACTTGGATTCAAATATGTTATCATTCAAGCATAGAAGTTAAGAGACAAATCAACATTGCTAGAACTTATACTCAATCTAACATACATAGTTAACAGAACCAGAACTTATCAGAGAGGATATGATCCTTTAAATTAGTTTGTAAAAGAAAATGGGGAAGATATTTAGATGTCCTCTTTCCCTCAACCTAAAAAAATTTATACCTTTAGACTCATTGGAGTTGAGTTAGGCCCTCACCAACTCATACTCCTCACCTTAGGTACTCTTGTAAGGTATAGGTCACTGAGATCGCTAAACAAGCCAAAGATTCCTAGAGATAACCTTACAAGTCTACTCCCTTACGTTGCACTCACTAAGGTCCTTGTGCAGTTTAAGAAAAGGAGGAATGAGGTGAAAAAGGTAAAAAATTTCACCTCTAAGTTACTTTGGAATTTAAATCAAGAGTTTAGGAATATTACTTAGCACATAATGTTCAAATTTGGATATTTTTGAAAGACTGAATATGGGGTGGGTTGAGGGGTCTTTGCTTTATAACTTTGGGTTATCGGAGTGACTATATGAAATTCACTCCCTTATCCTACTTGTCACATATGCAACCTTGTTATACCTTAACCCTTTCAAAATCAAGTAGTTTTATGAAAAAAGACTTTTAGTGCATAGTTATAAATAAAACATTTTTGCCATTCAAACAACATATAACAACTATTGTTTAGAAAGACAATTAAGAAGGAAGAAAGAGACATTTGGGGCACTTAATATCCCTAGAAAACAAGAAAAAACATAACCAATAAATAATCTCAAAAGGCTTTAAAGGAAGTATCATTAACAAAAACTAATTAGCTTACTAGCCTACTAAAACAGAACCATTAACATCAGAAAACAATGACATGCCTAGATTCTCAAAAATAACCATAAATGGACATTATGGACTCTAATTAATCACAGAGACAACATCAACCCACAACCTTTCAATAGATTTAAATGTTCAGTTTCAGCAAATAAGAAATCAGTGCATTCAACTGTTAAGAACTATATTTAGTCATTATGAAAAAAAAATATTTTTTTGCTTAAGTTATCATAGAAGGACATCAACAATTAGATAAGATCAAATCAAACCATTTTAGGCATATAAATCAATTGTAGAACACAAGAAAGGCATCAAGATAACTAGACATGGTATTTTAGTTGGACAAATCAGGCAATGACACTAAACATTGCATCAAAACCATCTTTTCAATCCTCTATTTATCAAATTCAAGGCCAAATCAAAGAAAGATACACTAACCACTAGTATAGCCTACCATGATGATAAGAAAAAGCAACAAACACATGTTTTGACTATACCAGTAAAATGAAAAAACTATCTAGTAAGGTCACTTAATAGTAGCATTAACAACTAAACAGCCTACACTAGAAGATAAGTAAGGTAAAGAAGTAAAATAAGGGCAAATGAGGGTAGTAGGTTACCTTTCCTAAAGCAGGAACCAAAATAAAACTGGAATAGCAGCCTTAAAAGCTTAATAAGAAAGCTACACACACTCACCCAAGCTCCCCAAAGCCTACAAATCCCTTAAAGGGGTTCAAGAAGAGCTCCTTTAAATGGAGCACCCCAAGAATTGAGGCTCACTCTGATTTTACCTCTTTAACATTGATTTTTAGCTTAAAATTTGGACCTAAGTGATTAAAAAAAAAGATTCCAGCCTAAATAGTTTCTAAGACATTGTAATATTATTTCTTGACTTAAAGCTTAATTAAAATAATCAAATGCTAAAATATACTTAGCACAAACCTACGACCCTAAAATATTATTTTCATGGCCTAAAAGGCTATTATTTCAGCTTGACTACACTGTCTTAAAGGGAAAAGGGGAGGGACTTATATATAAGCCCCTACTTGATCACCAAGTCGACAAAGAGGAGGTAAAATAGCAAAGAACCTGGAATAAGTAAATCACAATCCTATATTCCAATTCAATAAGATCTCGACCCTTAAAGGCTTTGCATGTTGAATCTGAATGAGGGAAATAGGAGAAAACAATCATAGGCCAATCATTGGCATCCAAAATTCCCGACATTGTATGAGGAGAGAATAAAATAAAAACACCTTAGCCACAGGGAATCAAATTAAGAGCGGGAAATAGTATAAAGGTACAACATCCACAAAATGCAAGGACGAGGTGTACCCATGTAAGCACATGATGGAGAGGTGACATAACCAGAAGCTTCAGAAAGTTTCTTAAGAATTCGAGAAAAATCAAAGGGAAAATGGGGCTTAACTTAGGGTTTAAATTGGGGAAAGGGGAAAAGGGCAAAACCAATTGGGATAGGGGGAGCTAAAGGGAATAAGAATAGAGACTATGCCAGGTATAACTAAAAGAAATGGGCTAAATTAAAAGGGAATTAGGTTGGGCCGGCTTGAAAATAAACACACACACACACATATATAAAGAAGTAAGAGATATGGAAATATTAAACTTTTAGAAGTAAAAGAAAATATTGTCAATATACAAAAACCTAATTTTAAAACTCAAAATAATTTATTAATTATTTAGTAAAAAAGAAATTTCTAAATAATGTATATGCAATATACATGATTAGGTATACCCTAGTACTCAATTATGTATATTCTTAAAATTTAGGTTTTCTTCAAATATTGACTTATCATTTATTAATTAGAGGAGGGTAAAAATTGAGTGTCAACACCTCATGATGTCAATCAACTCATTTCTCATAGCTCACAAGGAATAATCCAAGTCTCATTATCAAATATCACAGAGTGAGAAATTATCATATACAAATAATAGAAATATTACAATTTGAGATTTCAACCCAATAACATAAGCCTCTTATTGGCAATCACTATCGTGAATCACCTTTTTTTATCTCAATTTAGCCTTCTGCACATCAAGGTTTTTGATTACAAGGTTATCAATAATTTATCAAGGGTATTTTCATCAGCAAGTATATAATATGCCTAATTATTTGACAAGACATCATTTACAACTACATGAGTCAAGTCAACAATTCATAACATAAATCAAGTATATATATGATTCAATAATTTCATCAAGTGTTCATATTATTTCAACTCATTCACTTTAGACCTAACATAATTGATAATATCAACCCCAAAACACCCATTTCGTTCCCCAAGTCACAAACAATTAGAAACCATTTGTTAACACTTATAGAAAATTATATAAACCTCAACTTACCTTATATTTCAAAAAATGAAGCTACTCGTGCATTCCCCCTTTCGAATAGCCTCCACTCATGAAAAATCTAGTTATCCATACAAGGAATACAAAAAAATGTACACTAATCAACACCTAAATTCAAATTGCCAAGGTTTATTTAAAAACTAACCTCAGGCCCATGGGTATCGGAATTTGATCATAAAAAAATGTTACTCATCCCTTGGGTAAGCTAAATATCAAGTTTTATTAGAAATACATTCCATTTCATAGAATAAATCCCAAGTTTTTATCATTTTGAGTTCATCCTTTAAATCAGTATTTTGGGGTTCAAAATCATGAAATTTTGATGCGGAATCATGTTAAAGTAACTTAGAGTTGATGGAAATAGGATTAGGAAACTTACGCAATTGATTATCCTTGAAACCTTGATTATACCTCTAAAGTAGGGTTTGAGAAAGTGTTTGCATGAAAAATGAGAAGAGTTTATGAAAACCCCTTTATAAATCTGTCCCAAGTGAATAGTGCCTTCACTGTTATCACGCTTCATTAAATAAACTGACCCAACTTTTTACTCATCGTGAATACATCTTAAGGGCCACAAAAGCGATGACCAGAGAACATTACACATAGAGATCACGAAGAATAAAATGTTAACCCTCCGCAATAACGATGAGCCTCCACACACGCAGAGAAGTATAGGACAACAACACAACAACTACAATGACAACAGTTCACAAGAAAGTTTCCAACTTTGAATAGACCCTCATGATTCATAGGAAATCGCGTGACCACAAACCATATATACAAACATGCTTTTCGATGTTCCAGACTCAATAGGTCCGTCAAAATACGGATACAAGGTTTTCTTGACCTGATACCCTCTACGGGTCCATTTTTAACTAAAAGCACCAAAACACTACAAAACCCCTGGGGATTAAAAAATATAAAAGACCACATTCTAGGCTATGTTCTACCCCCTGAATCAAACAAAATTACTAGATTTTCAATCCGGATACTCTAAGTCTGAATATCGACCAAAATCAACCATTTCTCTTAAAACTCATATTATCCCCTCAAAAACCTCAAAATCAACACGAAGGTACTAAAACAAAAAATGAATGTCTTTTTAGAACAGAATCAATATTATGGTGCTGATGGAACTGACGACTCGAGTTGTAGGTTGACCATGTCAGTTTGTAACTAGTTTTTAGACAACACAATCTAGGGAAATTTATTCCAATTCTAGGAATTCTAAAATAAGAATCCAGTCATTTTGGTATTATTTGGGGTTAATATAAATATCCAGAGATAGAATTTTCCTCATTATTCTTCAACAGAAAGAAAACATTATTTTAGTTCTCTCCAGCTCTCACAAACTCTAACCTAGGGTTATTTAGACCTTTTTAGAACCATCATCAAAGTAAGCATTAAGGCTTTAAGTCAAGTATGTAGGATTTCACCTAGAGTTGCCTTCTAACCTTAAGTCCAAAACCTTCAGGTTTCAGAAAGCTTTATGATTCTTAAAAGTTAGGGTAAGACCCTAAAGTTGTTTATTTCACATATAATTAGTTTTACAACATATGTATGTTTAATTATACATGTCCTCATGATCCCTACACTTGTTCATGCTGGTGGTAGATGTTGATAGAGTTTTTCTTGCCTTGTAAGATATGAAGGATGTTGTAGAGCATCGAATGACCAGTGGAAGAAAAATAGCAAAATATTGGTGCAACCCCACCTTCATAGAAAGAGTTTGAGTAGGCCTTTTAGGCCTATTCTTTTTGAGGAGAAATGGGATGATAAGACCCGTGAGTTTTTTAATTTAGAGTAAGGCTTCATGATAGCTGTAGAGAATGAGATGATGTTCACTCAATTATCTCGGTACACCCCAGATATGGTTGTGGACATGCATAATCGAATGAATTTTTTCATCTCTAAACTCTCTCCCCATTTGATAAGGGAGGAAGGACAACTACACTAAATGCAGATATGAATACCAGTTATCTGATAGGATATTTTGAGAAAATTGAGGCTAATAGGACCAAGTTAAAAGAGAGCCACCAAAGTAAGAAGGCCAAGACCAGCTTTGCAGATTTCAATCAGCATAAATCTGGTGGAATAGATAGACCACTATAGTCTTAGGAGAAAGCTTCAGTAGACCAGCCCCATCCTTATCTAGTGCTCCTTCCAAGGCTAACAAGCCTTAGCAGTGGTAGCAGTTTAGGGAACAAGTTTCTTATTCCCAGGGCAGTGTGGCAGAAAGGCATATTCATCTGGTTTGTGGGAAGTGTGGTAAGAATTATTTAGGGAAGTGATTATATAAGAAAAATAGATGTTTTGGTTCTGGTTAGCTGGGATACAAACTCAGAGAGTGACCTTATGATAATAGGACTCCAGGCACATCTTTTAGCACTGGTGATGGTCAACACAAAAATTAATTATAGGCCTTGGGCTCTATACAGGAGCAGGAGAAGTCCCCAAATGTGGTCACTACTATGTTATATCTCTACTCTATTCCTGTTTTACATTGCTACACCCAGAGCCAATCTGTCTTTTTGTATCCTTTTATAAATAGTCAAATAGAGTTAGTATCGAGGGCCTTTCTTTATCTCCACCACAATCTGTGACTCCACTATAGCTAGAAGAGTTTACCGAAACAACCCAATGTCAGTTCTCTATAAAATCATCTTAGTTAATCTCATAGAGCTAGACATGGTAAACTATGATCTCATCCTTATCATAGATTCACTTTATTTCTTACATGCCATGGTTGACTGTAGGACTAGTGTTATCCATTTTTAGTTTCTAGATGAGCCTGTCCTCGAGTGAGATGGTAGTACAATTATTCTTAAGGGTCATTTAATCTCTTACATTAAATCCATAAAGTTGATCTAAGGGTATATCTTCCACTTAGTTTTAGTTAAAGACAGTAGTGAGCGATCTCCCAAATCTGTTCCTTGAGGATCTACACGGAGTCCCTCTATAGAGGGCGATACACTTTAGGATAGACCTTATCCAGACACTAAGCCTATCCATATTCTGGAATACAAAATGACTCCAGTTAAGCTTAGAAAGATTAAGGACTAGCAAAAAGACCTTCTATATAAGGGGTTTATTAGGCCCAACGTGTCTCCCTGGGGTTCCCTTGTCTTACTCATATGCCAGAAATATGGGTCTCTTAAGATGTGAATAGATTGTCTCTATTTGAACAAAGTTATGATGAACAAATATCCTATCTCCAGGATTTATGACTTGTTCGATCAACTTCAGGGTGCTAGTACTTTTTTATGATTGATCTTCATATTGGTTACCATTAGCTTAAGGTACGAGAGTGTGACATTTCCAAAATAACTTTTAAAACCAAGTATGATAATTTTGAGTTTGTGGTCATTTCCTTTGGGTTGACTAATGCTCCTGCAGCTTTTATGAACCTCATGAAAAAGATATTCAAGCAGTACTTAAACCTTTCTGTGATTGTCTCTATAGATGATTTTCTTGTTTATTCTAGAAGTTAGGAGAAGCATACCATTAATCTCATTGTCCAGTGAGGGTATCCAGTCGATTATGAAAAAATAGATGCCATCAGAAATGTGTGCAGACTAACCTCTCCTTCAGATATTCAAAGTTTCTTGCAATTAGATAGGTATTATCCTAGATTTGTTAAGGGGTTCTATTTATAGTTTTTTTATTGACTAGATTGGCTCATAAGCAAGTAAAAATTGAGTAGTCAGATATTTGTGAAGAAAATTTTCAATGGTTAAAGACTAAGTTGACTACTGCTTAAGTGTTGCCCTTACCATAGGGTACAAAAGGTTTTATGTTCTATTGTGATGCTTCCCGAGTTGTTTTGATACAAAATGATAAGGTGATTGCCTACACCTTTATATAGCTCAAAGTTCATGATAAGAATAATCCCACTCATGACCTTTAGTTGGCAGCGATTGTTTTTTCCTTAAATATTTAAAGTCGTTACTTGTATAATGTGCATGCAGATGTATTCACTAATCACAAGAGTTTATAGCATGTGTTAGACCAAAAGGATCTGAATATTATTCATAGGAAATGATTGGAGCTACTTAAAAATTATGACATTAACATGTTGTCTATTCTAAGTAAGGCCAATATAATGGAAGATACCCTCAGCAGATTATGTATGGGTAGTGTGATATATGTGGATGGAGATAAGAAGGATTTGGATAGAGAGGTGCCCGGGCTTTTACACTTGGGAGTCAGATTGCTTTGTAAAGATGACCGTGGTATGTTAGTTTAGAATTCTTAAGTGTGATCCTTAGTTGTTGAGGTAAAGGAAAAGTAAGATTTAATCCAATTCTTCTTCAACTAAAGGGTGAAATGTATAAGAAAAAGGTGTAGGTTTTATCCCATGAAAGAGATGGTATGCTCAAGTATTATGGTCGATTGTGTGTTCCAAATGTATATGGGCTAAGACAAAAAATCTTGTCCGAAGCCCCCTGATTAAGGTATTTGATTTAGCCTAGTTCCATTAAGATATATAGAGACTTGAGAAAGATCTACTGGTGGAATAGAGTAAAGAAGGACACAACTGATTTATGGCTAAGTGTATTTACTGTCAGCAAGTAAAGGTGGAAAATTAGAGACCAATAAGAGAGTTGCGGGACTTTGGGATTCCAAAATGGAACTGAAAGGTGATCAATATAGTCTTTGTCACCAATTTACCTTGTTTCCAGAAGCATGATATTATATGGGTGATAATAGACCGCATGACTAAGTCAGCCCATTTCTTTTTAGTTCACACTAGTTAGTCGGAAAAGCAATTACCTTGGCAGATTTTTAGGATGTATGGGATGCCTTTTTATATTGTTTCAGAAAAAGGTAAACAGTTCACATTGCAATTTTAGGGGTCTTTTGAGAGGGGTCCTGGTACCAGATTTATCCTAGTAAAACATTTTATCCGCAAACTGATGGTGAGGCTAAGAGGAATATTCAGACACTGGAGGACATGCTGATGGCATGTGCAATTAACTTCAAAGGTAATTGGGCTGACCAGATGCCTTTGATAGAGTTTGTATAAAATAGTAGCTATTGCTCTAGTATATAGATGGCCTTGTTTGAGGAATTATATGGAGAAAATATAGACCTACCCTTGGATGGTTTAAGGTAGATGAGGCATCTAAGGTAGGGCCATAGCTTGTTCATAATGCTACTA
>JBDJHY010504517.1:0-17179 GCA_039654485.1 Withania somnifera | reverse complement strand
TAAGAAAAAGCAAGTTGGTTGTCAAAGGGGCTGGGGGCAATAAATTGACCCAGTAAAAGAGAAATGCTATCTATGAAAGGTATTTTGGCTTCACATATGGAGCTGAGATACTTAAGCTGTAAATTGGTGGTAGGCCTTCTTTGGAGATTGAAATTAACACCGTGCAGCATGACTATCCAATTTACTTTCCTGCAAAGACTATGTGCAGGATTTTGCAAGGTTTTGTCAGGCCCACTAATGATGATGCACCTACCGATGATGAGTATGTGTGGGAGGACCCTGACACTAAAGAGGATACAGATGATGATGTTTTTGGGCTATTGGGGGGTGTGGGTGACCCTGCTCTAGAGGAAGATGATTTCCAAAATTCAGACCTTGATGATCAAGAGAAATGACCACGGAGTTCTTTTTAGCCTCATTTTGTTGTGATTTATGCACCGGGGATAGTTCTTGATTCTAAGTGTGGGTTGGGGCTATAAGTTTCCTTGGTATTTTGTTGGTTATGTTATGTTTGGTACTAATTTAGATTATTATGTTTGGTTTTTTTATTTTTTATATATTTTTGGGGTTCCTTAGTTTTTTTGCTGGATCTTTTATAAAGATGGTCCCCTTGTTCTAGAGTTTTTCCCTTTTGTCATGGAGTAGGGACGTTACCCGACGATGGATGGTCGATGACCATCTTGAGGGAAAATTAGTCAATAGGAGTAAAGTTAGGTGGAACCCTATAATGGTGGAAATATTAACTACACTTGGTATTGTGTTGGACTTTGGGAACTTATACACCTTAACCAAAAAGTGAATTTGAGAATAATGAGTTGGATGCTTTGATAGAGATGAACACAATATAAATCTTGACACAATTAGAAATTGGGTTTAATAATAGAAAACCATTCAATTTGTGCATGATTATAAATCAATCGTTTTGTAACATTAGGCAAAATAATGTGCCATGTGAGGTGAGGTTGTCGTGAATGTTCCATATGTGAATTTTAGTATAGAACTTTCCTTGAATGTTATTTAACAGAAATGAAACCATTGCTCGTGTTGGAAGATGACATAGGCCTTCTTTGCTTTGTTTTGTACATTTTAGCCTACTCATATGTTATATCACTTGTTAGCCCCTTCAAGCCTATTGCCTATTCTTTGGGAACCTTAATTTTTGTTCTAATCTTTTTTGTTGAATCCATAGTTGTTGAATCCTACTTCTTTGAGTATTGTAGCAAAGGTTGTAGGTGGAAATTCTAAATATAAATGAAAGAAAGTTTAGCAGAAAAAAGTGACGAGAGTAGCATTGTAAGGAGGCCCTCTTTTATAGAATGTGATATAACAAGAAAACAAAGAAAAGAGAAAGAATTGTGAAAAAAAAATTGATATAACAAAATAAAACAAAGAAAAAAAAAATGTTAGAAAAACATTCATGAGGAAATGAGATAGTTAGTGAGAAAGAATCCAATAGAGGGCTAAAAGAAAGATAGAATGAGAAGATAATGGGTGTGAAAGTATAGAAAGATGTGATGTTCTTCAAGAAGTGAAAGTAACTATGAAATTGTTTTCCTACCCATCCCTTATCCAACATTACAACCCATGAAATTCCTAATTGATTCTAGGCGATCATGCTTAATTAATAGAGATGTACATGATAAGCAATCTCATGGTATATGGTGCATGCATGTGAATTTTGTTCTTGTTCTTGTTAGATGTGTTCTTTGACACTGAAGTCCTTAAAGTATAATTAATTTTGTGAATTGATGTGTTTAGACTATTCTTTCTTGTGAGGGGAAAAATTGGGGCCACATGGATGGTACCCAATTGATTGTTTGCATGAGGGTTTCAAGTTAGCCCATAATTTCGAAATGTTTTAAGTCATGTTGTAGTGTGTACTCTTTTTCTAGGGGTTCAATTTCATTGCTATTGTCGATATTTGTTTGAAATGGTGAAATTATAATTAAATTTTATGGCATTATCTGGTATAAGATGTTGAATTCAATCATTGACATTATGTCTTGTTTTGTAATTGTGTAAGTGATTTTTCAAGGAAGAACAAGGCTTAATGTGGGATGGTGATTGTACGCATATTTATATGCCTAAACATAGTAGAATTTCCATATTTTAGCTTAGTTTTTAGAGTAATTAAGTGTTTTGGAGTGTCTTATTGATTTTTATTTGCTAATTTCACTAAACAACATGATTAGCCTATTTCAAGGGATATTTGGAGCCTACATGGATGAAAATCAAGAGAAAATTAGAGATCGTGTGAGGACGATATGATGAGAAAAAAGATAATCACAATTGGGATCACGACATGACGAGGATGCTATCACAATTGGGATCACATCGTGATCCCCTATTAATCTCGTTGGGAAGTTGTATTCTTTTAGGTTATGTTGGGGGAAAAAGGACAATTTCATATGGCGACTACATAACCCTTTTTAGCTGAATTTGAAAGCAATTTTTGAGTTTTAGAAGTACTTTGAGAGGAAAACAAGTGAGGAGGCAAAAAACCAACCTAGGGTTACATTCTATTCATTATTCTTGTAATCTTATGTTAAACAAGATTATTGGTAAGATTATTATGTGTTTTGGTAGCTAAAAACCCTTGTTCTAGGGTTGTGGCTGAATACATGATTGTTGATGTTGGTTTTATATAGACAATTTTATTGCTGCTCATATTAATTGCTCTTACGCCAATTCTTGAATCTATTTTAATGATTGGCCACATTTATAATACACCCATAACTCTAAAGGTGAACTGATTTGAGAATATAAAGAGTAGAACGAGAGCGTAAGGAATGAGATCATATAAAAATTATTCTAGAGTTAGGTAATTAAATATGACTTGCAACTGAGATGAGATATTATACTAAGTTGACTCACTTGGTTTTAATATGTATGAGATCTATAATGCACCTACACCAAATTATCATATTACCACTCAATGAAGTCGTTGTGAGGTTGATATAGGTAGTTGATTAGAGGACAATCTATCCCTAATTCATAAGTTTTAACCCTGAACCAAAAATTAGAGGAGTATAATTTGTCTGTTTGAACTGAGATCATGCATGAATGTGAACAATGTCGTGACCCCGAAATAGTATTCTCTATTGATTACACTTGTGATTTTACTTTCAAAGTATTCTTTAATTTTCACTGTTAAGGAGTAGAGTAGTTTTTCAATCGTGATTAGCTTGTTTCTCATCATATCTTCACATTCTCTAGTCAGTCTATCTAAATTTTCTTTATTTTCATCCATGTAGGCTCCAAATATCCCCTGAAATAGGATAATCATGTGGTTTGGTGAAACTAGCAAATAGAAATCAATAAGACACTCCAAAACACATAATTTTTCTCAAAACTAAGCTATCATATGGTACTTTAAATTCATTAGGCATATAAATACGCCTATGATCAAAGATTCGAAAGTTGAGTTATCATGGCATCTACATCTCACCTGTAGAAAAGCCTAACCTTAGCCTAAAGCGTAAGAAGATGGGCTAGTATAGAGAACCAAAAGAAAAAGAAAGGGAGATTAAAAAGAGAAATAAAAGAAGAGCATGTAAATATACAAGAGAAAATAACTTCCCAGAACCTTGTTTAATAGTTGTAGAGCATTTATCTATAAAAACGTACAAAAATACAACTCATAACGGGGGAAAAACTATAGAATAGCTGTCCAAACCCAGTAGAACAACTACAAAGATAGAAGGAGGACCGACAAGCATGAACATAAGCTTCTCACCGAGATCTCCTGGAACAAGACCATTTATCCTGCACGATCATGTTCGCTCTGCTAACTTGTACTATAATCTACACCACAAGAGATGTAGTAGTGTAGCATAAGTAACAAATCAACGGGTACCCATTAGGCATCATAGGCTGATCAGGCAAAACTAGGCATAAGGAATGTAAAGAATGACCAAACCAGCTTGGCACTGGCACATAATGTACAAGGGAAAAGGGGTAACTGTAGTAATATCTAGTATGTGCAGTGAAGGATCAACTATCAATGTGTGTAGTAGTAGATAATAAGTATGAAGGAAAGTCACTATCAGGATAAAACTCACAAAACCCGGTCCATAAGAAAATCAAAACCAAACATGACACGTACTTGGAGCTCCAAAATAACCAGCACAAGGAAGGACCAATAAGAGAATACAACTAATAGCAAGATAAGCTAACAGGAAGCACAATCAGTGCCCAAACGGTACCTACTAGACAATGAAGGAGAAACAAAGCCTACTAGCAAACAAACCCGGTCGACATCCCATACTACCGACAGGTCCAATCAGGGAACAAAGTAACCCAAAAGGTACATAGCTATAAGTACAGAAGAGTACATCAACACATCGGGATGCAATGCAAAGGAGTGCTAGAAAAGTATCTGTCACAATAGTAATCCTGCACGTTATTCCTCTGGTAATAAGGGAGGAAGGACCCATAGAGGAATTGAACTGTATACCACTACTCGCCTCGTATACCCCTCCCCCAAGATGAGCATCATGCCTTAAGAATAGAGATCTAGGTTGGTAGGTACTGTGGAGGGACCCAAACTCGCATGAAAAGATCATAACCAGTAGTGAATGGAACCAGCATGAAAACTTCATAAATAATAGGGACTCAAACCTGCATGCAAACCTCATAACTAGTAGGTACTCGAAACCTCATGTCATATCTAAGTGGAACTAAAGTCCAGCCAAATAGTAGAAATAGAACCGTAGTGATATCCAATAACTACCATGTAGGCATACCAAAAAATCTAAGTGCCTGTGAGAAAATAAAACTGATGGTTTAAGAAAATAGCTCCATACTGCTACCACAGTCGTTGATATGTATAATGTATAAGAAACCAATTTCCATTTATTACTCAATCAAAATCCGACTATCTTTTAAACGATTAATACATGCTTATAACAAAAAATCAAGAAATGGGACAAAGGGATCTACGACTGCTAACTAAAATCCATAAAATTACTGCCAAGCCCTAATCACAAGTTACCTCCTCTCCCAGCCCAAAAATGCTCTTAAGACACGAGTAATCTCACAAAAGAAGCAACAACCACCCAGAGGGAGCCTATTAGGTCTCAACACACACCTATAAAATGGAAACATAGAGATATCATAGTTCAGGCCAATACAATCCACTCCTAGGCTAGCACCGAGCTAGGGAAAAATATCATTATGTGGGAATGCTGATTATCTAGCAGGAATATACTCGGTTGGGTACAATATCATCACACAGGGCTGTTAACTATCAAGGATAGCCATATCCGACTTTCTATAGCCAAGTGACCACACACGGTCTAATCATATGCAATATCTTAGGACTAACACACAATAATCTGCCTACCTAGATCAGATCTAAAGCCACCATCCTTGATCACAGGAGAGCTATAAAGCTCTAACCATTAGTATAATCCCCTCCAAACGAGTTTACATTCCACAAACAATATATAAGTAATATGTACCAAAGGTTGTACTCCTCCCCCACCCATACTATGTTCCATAGTCGGTATTCGATATACGGGTAAGGAAAAATACCCCAGGGTAGGGAAGCAATCTACAAAAAAAAAAAAATAGGACATAAGACGTAAGAATAAACATATCAGGGACCGACTAGTAATTCAATCCCCGAACTGGCATTTTACTGTGCATATTCTGAAGAAAATAGGCTATAGCCTACTGAATTTTGGCGATATCCTCGAGAAGGTTCCTAAATATCCAAACAATCACGTACAAAGCTCAAATTTGCACAAGGCTAGAAAAAAACATAATCAACCTTTCAAGACAACTAAAATAAGACCCATATTGCTATATAAATAGTGGGGTTGAAATCCA
Organism: Withania somnifera; assembly: GCA_039654485.1. Classification (NCBI taxonomy): domain Eukaryota; kingdom Viridiplantae; phylum Streptophyta; class Magnoliopsida; order Solanales; family Solanaceae; genus Withania; species Withania somnifera. Next base: position 11,347 of record JBDJHY010504517.1, on the reverse strand, counting down.
AACTAAAAATGGGTTTGTAAACCCTAATAGCTCAGAGAATGGAAATATGTATACCAATACATAGAGCAGAACGCATACATCAAAATAGGGCTTAAATTAAAAGTAGGAATTGTAGATAAAAACCCAGGAAGTCTATATATTATAGAAAACTTTCAAACTAAAGAGAAACCAAAAGTTACCCGGTAGAAATAATCGTAGAACAATCCTAATGAGTTTATATGGATTAAAATCAAAAGAAGAGCCTTCAAGCTCAAAAGATCCACATTAATGGAGGAAATGGTATAAAATCTTTAGGGTGAAGATTTGTGTAAAAAAGCCACCCAATGGCCGATTAATCGGTTATTTTGGCCAATTTATCGAACGTGACCAATTTATCAGCCACCATGTCTTTTCTAACAACTTTGCTGAAAAAGCTCTAAAAGCACAGGGGATTGAAATGGATTATGATTTCTACAACCATATATGTGATATTTATGTTAATGATATTCTGGACTCAATGGAATTGGCAAAAAGGTGATTTGGAATCGTGTATAATATGTAAGGACAAAAAAGCTATAACTATAAAGGTATTAAGTTACAATACTGTCGGGGAACTGACCAACTGATCCTAAAAAGTCACAAATGACTTGGGGCGGTTACAAGAGCGATCTAAATGTAGATAATTGGTGATAATTACAAAAATAGCCTCGAGGGCCATTATAATACATCTCAAAAATGCTTATTTTAATCTCATATTCAGGAAACGGGACTACAAGGCCATTCAAGGTTCAAAATCAGTGACGTTGGACTCTCGTCCATTATTAGTAGAAACTAATGCATAACAAAACATGTCTTCATGATAATATGCTCAACCACAAATAATATCTCATGTATGTCTTATGGCCCTACACATGCTCAATATCTACAACAAGCATAACTAGCCAAGTTAATGTTTAGAACTCACAAAAATTCCCAGAGCCCCACCATCTTTGTTCCATATTCAATCAAGACCACTAAGGGTCATATGGTAGCTATCTTTGTATTTGCAACAACAATACGTAGCCAAGAGAGGACTAAAAGAGCAGACAAGTTCATGGATACCAAACTATAAATCCTAACCCAAGGTTATCCATTTATTATAATTATTCTCCATATAAGACCAACATAAAATTATAATCCATAGCTTACCTGTCCTCAATAGAAAAGCTCGCAAACAAGTGTAAAAGAGGCTCGAACTACACTAGATCTCCAAAAACGGGCAAACAAACTCCAATGTTCATGAAACTATCAAACTAATAATCTAGATTTTATTATGAATCAAAAAATACCCACAAAGCTATAAAAATATCCAGGGTAAGAATATTGGTCAAAATGGGCCAACGAGCTCACAAACTCGAAAGCTGAAAAAAAAGAATACTAAAATGCTCCCCACATCTTACGAAACTCATACCCATAATATGGAGCTAAGACGAGTAAGAAATAAGCTTGAAACATGAAATAAAGTAAGGAATTAACTTTTGGATATTTTGATGAAATTTGAAGAGATTAAAGTGGAAACTTACTAATAATTGATGAAGAATCGAAGAAAGCAAGTTTCCAACATCACCCAATAGCTCATGCAAAGATATAGGGATTTTAATGGAGATTTTATAGTGGTTTGGAAGTGAAAAGATGATGAAAATTGATGAAATTTATGTTTTTATCTTTAGATAGTACTAGGTGAAACTACTGTGCGAACACCATCTACCACTAAACTAACATATCACAAATGCAGTGGATAGGCTGCAAATGCGAAGACCAACCAAATCTAGTTCACTGCGAATACAGCTAGGTCCTGCGAATTCAATGAGCACGTGGTATATTCATCAGATGACAAAAAAATGAGAAAATTTACAAATCTACGAACAATGCTCGGAATGTATTTGGAAACTGATGAACACAAATTAGATATGCTAACTATATGTAAATAACACTTCAAACTCAACATCGCAGAAAAAATTCCACTCCGATGATGTTTAGATAAAATATTGACAAATTTCAACTCTGTGTCAAAATAACCTTCTATCCGGTTACTCGAAATGAGCTCAATTTTCCCAAAGACCGAATAAATAACTCATATAACCAAACTTGACATTATAGATTGTATGGCATATTCAAATTTTCAATCAGAGGCTCCAATAAAAAATGACTACCCGAGCTCCACCTATGAACCATAAACCAAATAAGACAAATAATTTTGCACAAACTAAAAATCGAAGCTCCCGAACTATAAAAAAGAATCCATATAGACCAAAATACATGTTCCAAAGCTAAAGGAACTATCAAAATTTGATTTCAAGTTTCTTTTTGTAGAATGCTTATTAAAGTCAATTATTTAATATAAAAGGTACAAAAACATGGAAAAGGACATAACAACTAAACAAATGACCCACGAACTGCACCACCGGTCCTGTTAAGTCAAAAAAGACTTGGGACTGATACAGGAAAGATCTATAATAGATGGAAATGCAAAATCTTGAAAATTATGATAAGGGTCATTAAACTTTATCTATGAAATAGGATTTTGGTCTACACAGACTCTTGGTCCATATTTAGAGGACTTCGTTTTGGTTATATGTTATTTTGTATTTTATTGGCATTTGTTGTTCTTAAGTTTATCTTATTTTTATTTTTTTTGTAAAAGGAGCTTGGATAAAAAATAAAAAATTCCACAAATTCCTGAATATGTATTTTAGGTTAGGTGAGATGCTTTTTGGGGCTTCGGGACAACCAGTCTCATTTTGAGTACTAGGCTAGAGAGATGGAATATTTGGCTTAGAGTTGACTTCAGTCAGCATTTTATGAAAATGATCACGGATAAAAATATTATGTGTTGTTGAGTCTAGAATATCATTTTCATGAAGGTATCATATTTGGTTTGGTTTATCCGAGTCCGAACATATTTCGAGCATTATTTTTGTGATTGATTTTTGATAGTTTCCAAATGATGCTGGTGTAGCTCTTAATTTCCCTTTGAATTCGCAGGCCCTGTCTGCATTTGAGTGAACCCTCTAGGTTGGCCTTCTTGTTTGTAGTCGGTCCATCGCATTCGTGAAGGGGAGGTATGGACTGTTAGATCCCTTTTTGTATGTGTGTACGAAGAATGCCACCATAATCACGGTGGGTATTCTTGGTCAAAGAATCGTGTTTTTTGTCCATTTATCATATTCATGCAAACCATTTACTACCATTATTTAAGTAATCAAACCCGATTTTATTCATTGCTCACCATCTTTTAAGTTCCAAAGCTCAAAATCCACCATTTTCAATCTTTGGGTTTGCATGCGATAGTATTGATGTTGGAAACTATATTTTTTTAATTATTGGTAAATTTCTACTCTAATTTCATCCAAAATTTTCAAATTTCCTAAAGTTGGGTCTTCACTTTAATTCATAAATTTTAGCTCGTTTCTTTCTAGTCATAGCTCCAAATTTTGGGTATAAATTTCCTACGGTGTGGTGAATATTTTTATACCTTTTTTCAGAGATTCGAGTTGCAAGCCCGTACGCCCGTTTTGACTCAGATTTTAACCCCGACTATAATTATAGTTTTATGGGGATCATTTTTCTTAAATTAATGTGTAAGTATTAGTTTTCTAGTTTTGTGATCGTCCAAAATTGTTTATGTATTTTTCGAGCCTTGTGAGATTTTTGGGCTACTTTATTCAGTATATTCATACTTATCTTTATACATCGTACATGATATGGATTAAAAATATTAGACTTAGCTTATATAGAAATAATTATAATACATATACATCCTTGGGATGGATTTTAGGTATAGTACCCTTGACCTTGTCAGCTTTTTTAGTCTGCTTCATGGATATGCTTTAGTGTTGCATTATGATTATATATTACCCTATGACCCTGCATGGTCTTGATTGACTCTAGAACATAGATGTTGAATTATGTTCTGTTAGTCACAAACATCGACTAGATAGTTCTAAATTGTTGTAGATACTAATCCTATACAGGGTCGATAAGACTTGATTGAGTTATTATTTGTGGTTGAGCATAACATTATCATGAAAATTGATTTTATGCATTGGTTTCTATTTTTTTATGGTCAAAATCCCAACATAACTACTTTTAAGACATTTCTCAAATCATGATGGCACCTACTATCCTACCAGTAGGAGGACAAACCCTGTAGCCCAAAGTTGTAGTGATGGGCTACTATGGCAAGTGAGATATGAACTAGTGCAATAGATAAATTTAAGAGAAGGTAGATGAAGTAAGAGAAGCAAGATAACATAACAGAATCAGCAAACCTCCCCAGGTCCTAGTATCAATGTATATATAGTGTCACTAAAGTACCAAATAAACATACATGACAATAAGTTCAAGTTTATCTAAAAGTACAAAAGAAAAAGGCTGATGAGACATAAGCTACAACTCGATCCCCAAAGCTCACCTGTATCTCCAAAAGTAAAAGAAGCAAAGAGGAACAAGAAATAGCTAAGTCAGAGACAAGGACTAGTACTCGGATCTGCACCAGGGGAACACAAGGGAAGTATGAGTACAAAAAATAAAAACAACAAGTACTTAGGAGGAATCAAGTTACCATTGGGCATATAAAAACATAAAAGCAATAAATAATAGGAATAGAAGAAAAGTAGGTCACAAAAGCAAGTAATATGGCTTAGGAGGAGAGCACATAAATAGGAAGAAAGGCTCACCAATTCGTCATCCCACACTACCAGAGATTACTTACAAAACACAAGTGTGATAAGGTGAATACAGACACAATGATGCTCATTTACTATGTACTCTCACCCTTAGACACCAGAAGTATCAGAAGGATGGACTAGTGTAAGGGCCACCCTCGAATGCCTCAACTATTCCATAGACCCCTCTCCAGCATGTTTGTCCCCAGAATACAGGGCCCATGGAGATATGACAATCGTGCATAGTATCCCTAACATCTCAGAATCCTCACATGTCGATATCATAGAGCCCGGGTGGGGATTTCATCACGGCATACAATGCCTTAGTAAAATTATATCACTTTGTCAAAGATCTCAACAACTCAGTTCCTCATGTCTCAATAGTACAGGGCAACAAGATCCCAAACTAATAGGTGTGACGTAGTACAAAAAAGGTTGTACTCACTTTCGAGACGAAGTTGGACTCAAGTGCAAGCATAACTAGTGACTGATAATACCCGATGCCAGGGGCATTACATGGACTATAATAAGTAAAAAAAGGTAGTACCGATAGTCAGACACGTCGCCGAGTCTAAAATTAGTGGAAAAGCTAATTCTATTATTAGTATCATTCAGAAAAATCCCGATTGTTGTCCGCTTATAACAAGTTTAGTCATTATTATACAACAACTTGTCTTCAAGGACCATAGTTCAAGAAAACAGTTATAGTAGGGCCCTCAAACCCAAATGCACTCTCATAAGATGAACCCTACGTCTTTCATGCTATATGAATGCATAACAATAAGTAATATCCATATCTTTCCAATGCCCAGCAGGGGCTCATCTAAACAACAACTAGTAAGAAATGAAAATAACCCAAATTTGATGAACAAACCAGAAAGCCAACTCATGCATTAGAGTTCTACTACTGACAAAGTCACCCTGAGGCTACCACAAGCCAAATATTTGGTCAAAGGCATCGTATTACATTCAATGTCGCCATAAATAAGGAGATAAAGTAGAATATAAGAAGTGGTCAAGGGTTATGGTATCGATCTAGAAATTTCAACCCATGGGTTGTATTAGCATAATTATATAAGCTTTTTCCCCATAGTAGGACCAAGGAGCCCACCTAAAATAAAGTCCAAAGTCACACGCTCCTATTTTCAGGTCATAACAGGGAGTCTCTACATCAAACCACCTGGACGTCGGTGCTTAAATATAACCTACTGGCAGGTCAAACACCACAATATCCCTCTTCATCCCTCTCTACAAATAAAACTGATGTAGAACATAGTATATCTTAGCTTCACCAAGAAAAATAGAATACCCAGAGTGTGAGCCTCACATAGTATAATCTAAGAATTAACATCACCTCATGGTACCTAAACCAGACCATCATACCATAGAACCCCATCCAAATCAATAAAAGCCCTGCTAACCTAACCCACTATCATTTGGTCATGAAAGGAAATCGAATACTGATCTTGAAACTATCATTGCTAGATTTTATGAAACAAAGAAGAAATAGCTTCAATAAAGCCAAAATCCTTTTCGAGTCCATCAAATACATTCTAACCAGATGATTAGCCAAATACTGGATATCTAAGGCCAAAGGTCTCTCGGGAACTAAAAAGGGCGATAAGTTACCCATACTGACCACCTTTTAGCTAAAGGCATTTGCTACAATGTTTTACTTACCTAGATTGTATAAAATGCTACTATCATAGTCCTTTATAGATCAAACCATCTCTGCTTCCTAGAATTAAGCTCCCACTAGATCATAAGATACTGAATGCTATGATGGTCAATATATATCTCACATTAAACCCTATACAAATGGTGCTTCTAGATCTTGAGCACAAATATCGCCGCCGCCACTCCAAGTCATGAGTGGGGTAGTTACTCTTATGAACCTTTAGATTCCTCGATGCATATGTAATAAATCAGCCCTTTTACATCCGAATATTCCCTAAACAAATACCTGAAGAATCATAGTACATAGAAAAGCTCTGGCCCTTAACAAGAAAAGTCAAAACTGGTGCTGAAGTAAAATTATCCTTGAGCCTCAGAAGTCTTTACTTACAATCCTTAGAATACCGAAAATGAACATGATTCCAAGTTAATCAAGTCAATAGTTAATCTATCAATGAACACCCTCAACAAATAATATTTATTAACCTTCTAACATAACAAAGCTTTGAACCTTAGAGGGAGACATCTATTTCAGCCAATCATGCACTACCTGAATCTTTAATGGGTCAACCATAATCCCATCCTTATACTCCATATATCCTGTGAATGTCATAGACTTTAACTAAAACTCGCACTTCGAGAACTTGACATAAAGTCGATGCTCTTTCGAAGTCTGGAGTACTAATATCAAATATTGTTCATGCTCTAATCAACTCCGTGAGTATACAAGTTTATGAAATCTTATAGGGAATTGATCAGCCCAATAGGCATGACTAGGAACTCATAGCATTTATATCGGGTCTTGAATGTTGTCTTTAGGATGACCTCTGACTGAATTCTCAACTGATGGTATCCCGACACCAAGTCTATCTTTGATAACACTATCGCCTCTGAAGCTGGTCGAAAAAATTATCAATCCTCAACAATGGATTCCAATTCTTAACTGTCACCTTATTAAGATTCAAATAGTCTATACACATTCATATTCTACCATCCTTCTTCTTAACAAATAAAATGGGCGCACACTATGGAGAATCACTCAGATAAATAAACCCCTTATCTAAAAGATCCTGTAGCTACCATCATATCCCTTAACTAGTCAAGAGCCATACAATAAGGAGTAATCAAAATTGGATTGGTTCACAACTCTAACTAAATAGTAAAATAAATATCCCGCTCAGGTGGAAGGTAAGGTATGTAAGTTAAAATGACATTTAGAAACTCAAAAAAATTGTACAGACTTGGGAGTAGGAGTGTCGGCTCGAATATCGTGAATGTAAGCTAAATAAACCAGACATCCCCTATCCACAAACCTCCTAGCCTAAAGGCGGGAGATGATACCTATTGGTGCACAACTAATAGAACCCTACCATCAAACAAGGGATACACCAGGAAAAGCTAAGGTAACATTCTTTGCATATAAATCCAAAGCTGCACCATAAGCGGATAACCAATCCATGTTGAGTAAGATGTAAAAATGTAACATGTCTAATAACAGCAGATCAATCAAAGTATCTAACAGACCAACTGAATAAAATAGGACATTAATACCCGCTCTACTACTAAAGTGTCTTTTACCGAGTTAGCAACAGATACCGAAATAGTTAACTATTTACTAGCTACCTCCAAAAAAGGTTCAAAGTAGGATTAAACATATGAGCAGGTGGAACTGGGGTTAAATAAGGCAGAGAATGATCTAAAACAAACATTGATCATACCAATAATCATAGAATTCAAGGCCTCTGCCTCTTCCTACCAGGTACAATATACAACTGGAAGCCTTTTCATGACCGATAACTACCACGACCACTGGCCCTACTTTACTAGCCTCTACTATAGGAACTACCACCCTATGCCCCACCTCCAGCCGATGGAGAAATTAATCACAAAAGATGATCTGAATAAGGAATGGTCTAAGGCATACCTCTCTGAGGGAACTCATTAGCATAGTATTCAATGACGCCACACTTAAAACACGACCTGAATGGCCTACTATGGTGAGAACTATGGCCTAAACCCTACTAGCCACCATGCCTTTAAGACCCAATAAAACGAGAAGACTTCACAAAAAGTGGCACACTGAAAACTTGAGAATATGGATTAGAAACTTTAAGAGACGCCTAAACCAGCCTACTAAATTAGCCCTAATAGAACTACTGCTGACCATGGCCCCCTAAATAGGACCTACTGAAACTACACTGCTGCCTCAACCTCTTTTTGTTGTGCTGACACGACTAGAAGAAGAGAGACTCCAAAGATTAAAGGTGATCCATAACTGTCTAAAATGAATGACCATATAAAACCGACAATGCAACTTCCTTATAGAGCCTATCCCTCAATCCATAGGTGAACCTGGAAACTCAATCCATCTCAGTAGGCATGAACTCATCACCATACACTAATAGATGATGGAACCAATCCTCTTATTCATTAAATGAAATTGATCCCTACTCAAGAAATCTAAACTCCTCGTGCTTATCAACTGACAAACTTCCTCATAAAATCCTAAAAAAACTTTGCCCAAGTCAACTGAGGCAACCCTTCTAGTCTAAAAATCATTGAAGCTCTCCACTACTATTTCACTGCCCATATATATGTAACATGGTGTAGCCAACCCCATGGGACCTAAGAATGTCTAGGTTAATCAACCTCTATAATGAACCAATTTCGTAGATCATGATGGCACCTACTATAACACTAGTAGTAGAACCAAACCCTGTAGTCCGATACCGAAGTGGAGGACTACTACATTAAATGTGGAAGTATATCAAAAGTAAAGATATAAATAATACTTTGCAAAAGTCTTAAAGAATAACATAATCTACCCAAAATCCAATATCAGTGTCAAACAAATCACTAAGTATCGAATTTTTGGTAGATTATGTTATTCTTTAAGACTTCCGCAAAGTATTATTTTTATCTTGACTTTTGACATACTTTCGCATTTAATGTAGTATTCTTCCACTTCGGCATCAGGCTATGAGATTTAGTTCTCCTACTAGTGGTATAGTAGGTGCTATCATGATCCACAAAATCGGGTCATGACAAGTTGGTATCGGATCCTAGGTTCATCGGTGTCCTACGGATCAGCGCGGAGAAATCTGTTGCTTATCTTTGGGAGGCTATAGTGACATTTAGGAAAAATTATTCTTTTTTTTTTAATCTTGTATAATGCATGTATCCTTGAAGTTTTCTTGAAATTCTCACACATTGTCATCACTCTTTTGCAGATGTCGCACACATGTTTTACCGTATCTAACAAGACGATTGAGGAACCAGTCAGAGTGCCTACCATAGTTGCTACTATAGAAGTTCCACTAGTTCCTGCAGCACCTATTGCGGCACCATCTGCGGTACAAACAACAGTATCTATTCCTACACTTGCTATAATACTATTTACTGATATTCACAGCATGCTATGATAGTTACTGAGTGCCTTGGAAGGCCCTCCTATAGATAGGACACAACCAGCAGTCCCGATAGCACATCTTATGTTACAAACAGTGCCACCATTTGTACCAGAAGTTACTCCTACACCTGTCCAGGTCTTTCCAGTACCTACCATTGCTCCTATTTTTGAGCAATATTCATCCATGTCAGACACGGAGTGGAAACTCCTGACTCGATTTTTGAGATTGGATCCCCCCATATTCACTAAAGCATCGGGGGAGGATGCTCACAAGTTTATGGTGAATGCAAGGAGAGATTGACAAATATGGGAGTATTACTGACCCATGGAGTAGCTTTCACCACCTATCAGATGTGTGGTGCAGCAAAGTAGTTACGGTAGGCATTTTTTAATTTTCAGAACCTTCGATTCATAGAAGCCAACTTGGGCTGAGTTCTATGAGGTATTTATGAGGAAGTCCATTTCCAGGGCTGAGAGAGAGCATTTGAATAAAGAGTTTCAAAAGTTAGAGTAGGGAGCAATGTTTATGGCATGGTACGAGGATAAATTCCATTAGCTACAAGTTTATGGGGTGGACTTTATACCTACAGAGGTAGAGAGAGTCCACAGCTTTACATATGGATTGAGGGATAGGCTCTGTAAGGTATTAGCCTTATTGGTTTATGAAGGTCGTCCATTCTAAGACATAGTTGATAGTGGCAACGAGAAGAGGAAACAACATTATGGAGGTTATAGTGGGTCACATTCTGGGGGCCACAGTCAGTTTCATCAGTCATAGGGACAGTCTAGTAGGCTGGTGTAGGTATCACTCCAAGTTTCATTTTTATCGACTACACGGTTCTCCAGAGGGGTCGTTTCATCGTAGCATAGTAGACATATAGGTTATGGTATAGAAGCTCGATAGAGTGGGCCATCTAGGCCATGATATGAGCGTGGCCTTATAGGCCATCATGTTAGGTTTTGTCCTTATAAGGGAGCTATTTAGTTGGCTCTAGTAGCTGCATAACTAGTGAGATCAGTGCCTTCGCCAGACAAAGGTAGGAAAAGGGGTAGTAATAGAGGTGGTGGCCAATGTGGTAAGGGTGGTGGTCGTGGTGGTAGTCGACATGGCAGTGATTTCTAGCTATATGTAGTTCCCTCTCAATCTGAGTTAACGTAGTGATTAAAGGTTTGATTTTTTTATGTTCTATACCTGCGTCAGCCTTATTTTAACCAGGGTCTACATGTTCTTTTGTGTCATCTTATTACAGTTTGGGGTTGCCAGTGATTTGATGTTTGTGTCTATATATGTTGCTTCCCCAAGAGGGGATTCTTTAGTAGTGGATTGGATGATCAGATCTTGTTTGATTTCTGTTGGCAGGTTAGACATATGGGCTGACTTGATGTTGCTAGATATAGTGGATTTTGATGTCATACTAGGTATCGATTGGTTGTCTCCACATCGTGCAATTTTGGATTGTTGTGCCAAGACTCTTACCTTAGCATTGCCAGGTTCATCTCAGGTGGTGTGGCAGGGTTCTAGTAGCCGCGTGCCGACCAGTTTTATTTCATTCCTACAGTCTAGGAGACTAGTAGGGAG
>JBDJHY010504411.1:0-17179 GCA_039654485.1 Withania somnifera | reverse complement strand
TATTTTATCAGTTTCTCTTTTTTAAATGGTGCGATTTGTCTTGGAAACATCACCAAACTTCATGGAGTAGTTTCCTGAAGATTCCTTATGGCTTTCCCACTCTTGTTAAGTATTTCCTCCGTTAAATTCCATTAAAAATGGGGGTTTTCCTCCATTAATTCCCTAGTTGTGAAATCGTTATTTCTTCAATTATCTTAGAAATTATTGGGTAAATCCTTTTTTTATGTTTATTTTACTCTGTAGCATTCATTTCTTTTTTGAATTCCATCGTTTAATCCACAAAATCTTGAATCTTTAACCTATTTTTTATCAATTTTCTTTGGGTTGGTTTGATGCCTTTCCCATGCTCGAATTGTGCTTAATTTTAAAGAACGGGTTCCTAATGATATTAAGAACCATGTGACAATGTTTTTTTAAAATTTTGGTGAGCGGGGCCTAGTCCAAAACATAGTACAAATTATATTATTACACTCATATTGATCCCTAGATTCTCATTGTATAAGTTTCATAGCTGTTGGAGACCATTTGATATCATTTGGAGTAATATTTGAGATGGTAACACTTCATTCATTGGACGACACATAGGCTACGCTAAGCTATCTCTGGGTAAATAAATTTCATAATGGTACTAAATAGCATTCGTAGGCTGGGTTTTATAGGTTGTTTCTATGTACTTGGACCACTTCTTCTTTCCATCTCCCATTTGTTCCCTATATCGTTGTTCAGCGAAACACGATGCTTGTGACTTAGAATTAGCCTCGTGATGGCTTTAAGGTTCCAATGGAACTAGTAGTATGCTGATACGAGGGTTGGTTTTAGGTTTTGCTCTTTCGTTTGGGCTGGTGTATTGTGTCTCTAGCTGTAGTTTAGTTGTATATATTCAGGGCATAGGTTTTATATGTATATTATGTATTGTTGCATTGTACAAAAGTGTGGGCCAGAGGCTCCGTTTAAGAGTGCATTAGTGCTAGGGCCAGTATCACCACTTGATTTTGAGGTCGTGGAGGCTAGATATGGAATATGAGACTAACAATAGATAATGACATAACATATAATAACTTGGAATATTCTGATAATAATATAAGTTAAAGGATCTTTTAGCGTTTTACACCCGGTAGTGGATCAAGCACCCAATATTTCTATTTTTTACTATTTTAGTCTAGGCTTCATACCCTGGCATCGGGAAATATCATTTGACTAATTAATATGGGGAATTGAGTCTGACTATGTTCGACAGTGAGTACTGTCGTTGACAGTTGAGTCCATCGTCGTATGACAGTGAGTACAACTTTTCAACACTTATCACACCTATTGCCTTAGAGACTTTGATGATACTTATTCCCTTAAGGACATTGGTGATACCACCATATTGAGGCATTACATGTCATGATTAACCGAGTACGGCTTGATGATACTATTATTATGAGGCATTGGATGCTAGACTGTGAGACTTTTAAGGCTCTGTTACTTGGGATGTGAGATTATAATGATGTTAGAGATTGTACGTGGTGGGCGTACTCCATGGAACTTGCCTTTAGGCTACGGAAATTGGAGGAGTGTTATTGGATGGAGTAAGGATATATGAGCATTAGGATTAGGTTTCTATGTATCGAAAGAAGAACATACACAGGACTTGTTACTTCGTGGTGTGTATTTATTTTTCTGCACTTGTTTTCTTTAGTGTACCCTTAGTAGTATGTGTATACCCATGGGTGAGTCTGTTTTCTTTGTACGCTGCCATTCTTATGGGGGACTTGGTAGTGTTAATTTACTTTCTATATTTACTGTTTAATTGTCACTATTGTTTATATGTGAGATTGTCTTTTTATGTGGGATACTTATGTGAGGTATCATTTGATTATTCCTTCCTTCCCTTCTTGAAGTTACGGGTATATCGTCCATATGCCCTCCTTGTCTACTTATCTAGTTATTGATTACTTTTTGTTTTTTTTTATATATATCGTTGCAAGGATTCTGAGTACGTTCTTTTCCTTTGACTGAGATCGTGTTCTGATATTGTAGCTAGCAAAGACATGTCTAGTTGTTTACTTGATTCTTATCGAATTAGCTAGTTTTCATATTGTACTATTTTCTTCTGTGACCCTACTTTCTTGTATTCCATTATTTACTGCTTTTATGATTGTTATGTGCCTAGTGGTCCCTCGAACACTACTAGGTATGGGTTTCTTTAGTGACTTGTACTCATACTACACTTGTTCCCATGGTGCAGAGCCGAGTACTAGCACCTGACGTGTATCTACGGATTGTCGTTCGTGCCTACTTACTGATTCTTTCAGAGATACAAGGTGAACTAGACTTCCAGTTGTTCTAGCTCTCTCTTCGGAATGGAGTTGTCTCTATTGTATTTTTAGAGACATACTTATATTAGTGTTTTGCTTATACTCTGTACTTAGAGGCTCTGTTATATTTGCATAGATACCAGGTTTTTGACGTTATTAGTTCTCTTATTATATTCCGTTATAATTGTCATGTTCCTTTTCATTTATACCTTGTTATTATACTTATACATTCCCCTATTGTTCATGATAGCCCTCCGCTTTGGCTTAGGGCTACAATATTGGTTCTCCACTAGTGGGATAGTAGGTTCCATCATGATTTGAGAAATCAGGTCGTCACAGTGTATTCCCCCACATCCATGATGACCAAGTTAACCAAGGTCACTCCATAGACTTAACCTGAGCTAGAAATTCTCTAAACAACTAGAAATTTATCAAATGGACTTATTTTCTCAACCCAACATGAATTCCTGAACCAATACCACTCTAAAATCGAATATCACTAAAAAAGTCCAAAAAAGTGAGCAGTCAAAAGTGTCGGACTATGTCACTCCAAAAAGCAATGGACTAAATAATGCAGTCCACAGTTTAGTTTAAAAACTTTATCGACAAAAGAGATTGATAGTATGGTTTCGTACGTCGCTTTTTAGAGGAATGTTTTTCCAAAATTTTAATAACTAATTTATATTTATTTTTAATATAACCGAAAGACAGAAACCACGCGACGCTTATTAAACTATATAAATAATAAATAAATAAATTCTAAAAAAAATAAAGAATGTGGTTTTGTTTATCATTTTTTAAATATTTAAAATAAAAAAATGATGGTCCATCATGTTTTTTAATTTAATAGGGGGAAAACATTTCATTTCACACTTTTTTCAAACTCCAAAAATTTAACCCAATCCCTGACCACTGCGACCCCCAACTAGTACGGACCCCCACCAGTGCTGCCAACCGTCTTCTCCACTAGTGCCACCAGATTGGGGGAGCAGTGCACAGTCCCCCTCAAATATCTTTGTTATCATTTTTCTCCCCAAATCCACGAAACCAAAATAAAAGTTTTCATCTACTAATATTTATTTTTTAAACGTGATTGATGTTTTTTTTGAATTTATTCCTCTTGTTTTTCTTGAAATTTTTGTTAGTTAAGCCTCATGATGGCATGACCTTTATTTCAACTTAGGGTTTTTTAATTTCATTTCCTAAATAATTTACTCCAATTAATTGAAATACATCAATTTTAGCTTGTCAATTTTTAATGTTCTTTTAAACACTTTTAATTTATAAACCTTGAATTACTATAAACATTGGTAAATTTGTGAACTTTGATTTTTTGTTGAATTGTGAACTTGAATTTGATTTTAGGTTTTCTTAGGTTCATATAATATTAATTATCAATGAATTTAAGTTTAGAAAAATGTGAAGTTGATTTTATGCTGTAGTTGTGAACTTACCTAACAAAAAATATACAACTCATACTTAGTGAAATGTAAGTTAATTCATAGTTAGTTTGTGAACTTTGATATTTTTGTTAGGTTGAACTTGTGAAGATAAGTATACTTGTAAACTTGAGTAATTTTGTAAAACTTAAGTTTAGAAAAATGTGAAATTCGTTTTTGGGTGAAGTTATGACTTACTTAGCCAAAAATATACAACTCATACTAAGTGAAATGTAAGTTAGCTCATAGTTAGTTTGTGAACTTTAATTCTTTTTAGGTTGAACTTGTGAAGTTGAGTAGTTTAGTTGAATGTTGTAAACTTGAAGGTTATTATAAATTAACTTTAAGTTTAGCAAATTGTGAAGTTTATTTTAGGGTGAAGTTATGAACTTAGCTAGCCAAAAATATACAACTCATACTTAGTTAAATATAACTAGCTCATAATTAGTTTGTGAACTGTAATATATTTTTTAGTTGAACTTGTGAAGTTGAGTATACTTGTGAACTTGAGTAGTTTAGTTGAATTTTGTAAGCTTGAAGGTGAATATAAATGAACTTTAAGTTAAAAAAATGTGAAACTGACTTTAGGGTGAAGTTATGAATCTACCTAGCCAAAAATATACAACTCATTCATAGTGAAATGTATGTTACCTCATAGTTAGTTTGTGAACTTTATTGTTTTATTAACTTGAACTTGTGAAGTTGAGTATACTTGTGAACTTGAGTAGTCTAGTTGAATTTTATAAACTTGAAGGTGATTATAAATGAACTTTAAGTTGAAGAAAATGTGAAGTTAATTTGAGGTGAAGTTGTGAACTTACACTTAGCCAAAAAAATACAGCTCATACTTAGCCAAATGTCAGTTAGCTCATAGCTAGCTTGTGGACTTTAATGTTATTTAGGTTGAACTTGTGAAGTTGAATACTTGTGAAATTGAGTTTAGTTGAATTTGTTTAACTTTAAGGTGATTACAAGTTAGAAAAATGTGAAGTTGATTTTAGGATGAAATTGTGAACTTACACTTAGCCAAAAATATACAACTCATACTTAGTGAAATGTAAGTTAGCTTATAGTTGCTTTTTGAACTTTAATGATTTTTTAGGTTGAACTTTTGAAGTTGAGTATTCTTCTAAACTTTTATTTTAGTTAAATTTTTTAAACTTTAAGGTGATTATAATTGAACTTTAAGTTTAGGAAAATGTGAAGTTGATTTTAGGGTGAAGTAGTGAACTTACACCTTATCTAAAAAATACAACCCATACTTATCCAAATGTAAGTTAGCTCATACTTAACTTGTGAACTTTAACGTTATTTTAGGTTGAACTTGTGAAGTTGATTACTTGTGAACTTAAGTTTAGTTGAATTTAGTGAACTTGAAGGTGATTACAAGTTAGCAAAACGTGAGGTTGATTTTAGGGTGGACTTGTGAAGTTGAGTATTAGTGAATTTGAGGTTAGTTGATTAGAAATGAACCTTAAGTTTAGCATACTTAGTCAAAAATTAAGTTAGCTAAGTTGAGTACTTATCCAAATGTACATTATCTCATACATAGTCGATACAATGACATAGTAATTATTAGTCCTCTAAAATCGATGGGTGTGTCTTTCTTTACAGTTAGAATATTGAGTCGGACTGGTGTGTTTCGTGCCTACACACTGATATTGTATTAATGTATAGTATCATCAAAATTTGAACTTCTTTTGAAATGATTAAACTTTGACGGCCCATTTTATCGTAGTTTGCTCCTCTTGGAGCATTATACCATTTTGAGCTCCTTTTATTATTTATTTTTTCATAAATATTCAATTTGGACTCAAATTTATCTTTTCCATTATTTATTTCTTCAAATTTTGTCTCTATATCCTTCAATTTATTCTCTCCATATCCTTAGGAGGTGCAAAGAGAACTGGGAAGATAGCCCGTGAGATGGTAAGTAGTAATACTTGATATATATATACATATATTAAATATTCATTGATTATTATTGATAATGTTTTTTTTTTTTTTGCAAAAAGAAGGAGTTAGGATGCAATTTGATTCAAGATAAGGTCTTTCAGAGGATGCATATAAGAAAGAAGAAGACTTCATCGGGTCTAGGTGTATGGGTTGAGCCAAGGGATCAAACAACATATGTAAGTTAATTAAGTAAAATTACAAACATATATATATTATTACAGATGTACACATATTTTAATTTGTAGGATGAGTTTCAGAGGCAGGTGAATGAGTTCAACTAGACTCAAAGTTTCTTGGGTGAACCAATCTAGCTTACACCCGAAAAGACACTCAAATATAGACTAGAAATTTTTATGGGTGGAGGGGGGACAAAAGGGGAGAATATATGGATTGGTCTCTAGGAGCGCCTCCATTCCGAATTACAGGGCATTGGTACCTCGGCCGGTGTCGTTGTTGCTGTCGTTGACTCATTTCATCTTGCTCTGATGTCACAACAAATTACAGGCTGACACATCCCTTGGAGTAGCATTAGGCACAATGGACTGCTAAAACATCAAGGTTAGGTCTAAATGTCGAGCAACTGCATGAATAAATGTGTCACTTTATTCAAGCCGGTGGCACAACAGATTGGGCACGTTCTTCATCCTCCAGTAGTGAAGAGACTGAGGATGACAAGTATGTTAGTAATACCCTATAGGACTTGTATAGTTTTAGGATTTTGGTTAGGTTAACTTTACATACATTATACATATTGATTGTTCTTTTTAATGTTTTTGTTAAATATTTATTGAGTTTTTGTTAAGTATATTGTTTAATTTGATATTAGTGCATTAGTTATTATCTGATTTGCATTATGTTGAATGAGAATGGTTTATGGTGTTGGTTTATTTGTTTGTGCAATTCTAGTTAATGCATTTAGCTGATTTAAGAAAGGCATAAAAGTGACAAACAATGTCTCTTTTTTCCAATGCTTTCCAAAATCATTCCCAAAAATGTGACGGACTGCGTCAGTTAAGTATGTTGCTTTTCTAGTTTTTCTTTTAAAAAATCCATAAATTCTATGGGAAGTGTCGCTTATGTCCATTATTTTTCTGGATTTTTTTTAAAAAAAAAACAACGCTATTCATTGCATATTTCAAAATAAAAAATTAAAAAAACTAATGGAACAAAGTTGTCTGTCATTTTTGGCTGTCGTCT
Source organism: Withania somnifera (assembly GCA_039654485.1). Classification (NCBI taxonomy): domain Eukaryota; kingdom Viridiplantae; phylum Streptophyta; class Magnoliopsida; order Solanales; family Solanaceae; genus Withania; species Withania somnifera. The sequence continues at coordinate 10,287 of JBDJHY010504411.1, read as the reverse complement.
GTCCACATCGTCCGTGGCTTTCCAAAAAGTGATGATCATTTTTACGACACAAGTGAGTGCATCACTTTGCTGTTGTTTTTTACCATAAAAAGGATGCAGTCCGTTGCTTTTTAGCATCCTTTTTGGTAGTGTATAAAGTTGTTGATACACTGACACTCATCCTCATGGTGCAATCACCGTAGTTGACTCACCTATAATCGTGACATCCTTTATTATAATCATTTCATGATGCTTAACTGCATAATTTGATCTCAAATTAACCTACGCTCATCGAAGAAGAACCCAATTAGTCTAGTCATCAATACCCAAGACTGTGAAGATAAATTAGTCGTCTGGCAGATGGTGCACTTCTGTACAAAACACCACTGATGACCCTTTCTTTTGAACTGAAAAATTTGTACCCATTAACCACTCTGATATTGTTGAACCAATTATACCAACTCTTTGTAGACGCTTGTTGACTTTCATAATGGGATGCGTATCCACTAGATTCATATAGAATGGTAAAATTCCATACCTAACAACAAATGAATCTCCAACCTAAACCGTAGCCGACAATATTGGATCACTAATATAATTAATACCCTAAGTAATTGTGAAACTCAGATGAAACCCTAGAAAATCAAGTTTTTCCCGCCGTTAGGTAGTCTTACCACTACAACCATATTGATGAATCCCTAACTCAATCTAGACATAGGCATACTCTGACTCATATGCAACTAGTAGCTCAATCTGCACACACTAAGTACCACAAGGCGACCTAACAGAATAGGGTGTCCTATAGTAATTGTCCATTCCTTTATCTATATTAATCAGACTGTTCATGCTGTAGAGCTCAAGATTTCAAGATATATGTCATTACCTTTCGATTACAACACTTTTTTCAAAAAATGCTAAACACTATTATCTCAACAAAAAAGAATCCCAGCTAAAGACATGATGGAACTATCCACTAACATATAAATAGGAATTACGGATTCTCAGTTTCCAAACCACAAGTAAAATGAACTCTCCCCTGAACTTTCCAAATTATTTAACGTATCAAACCAACTCAACCCATTTCTCTTCTTCCATACCAAACCAAGGCTATTCAACGATTAACACACTGAATCGATAGGACTCCATCATTCCTAGATGATGTTCAAATATAGAACTAACATAATTGAGATCTTTAATCTTTTGAAAGTTACCACAAAACACTAACTATCAATCCTTAGCGAGAGGATACAGTTAGTGAGGAAGAAATAAAGGAAGGACTCCCTACATTGAATTCTATTGGTAAACAAGCATCCCTAATAACTACAGAAATGAAAAATCCACTACCTAATATGGCATCATATTAACTAAACTCCTTATTGACAAAGAAACTCGATAAGGTAACTCATGCACAGTCTGAAACTTCCCATTTAAAACTCTAAACGAGGTCAAGAAAAAATCAAGAGACTAAAAAACTATCCAGAGTAATTTGTTAAACACTTAGAGTCACACTAGAGATACCCTCATTCCCAAACATCAAAAGATAATGACGGGAACTAAACCACTTTGTGAAGTACAAAAACACCCCAAAACTATTCTAGTCATTAACCAAAGTGTGATGTTAGAAGTATCACTTTTAGCATTGATCTTACACAACCATCTATACCAACAAATTCCCCAATAACTCACCTTTCATAGAAACCAAAAAGTCATTTCACATCCCACTACTATATACAATCCACCATACCTGGAAGGATCAGAACAACTCAATTACTAACCCTCAGCGAGATTGTATCATAGGATTGGTTCATCCGATCCACTAGTAAGAAGCCACCCATCAAGTAGCAACACGATTGAAAACTAACAAAATAAAGTATATCACGTCAAACTCTAGTTTGGATTACATTAATACATAGATAGGAGTAGATATACGATCAATCGATGAATAAATAAGGCAATGGCACACCAATGCAACACCAAACACGGAGAGCGAATACCAACACTACTAGTGTTTCGCAACCATAACCAAACATAGACCCACAAACATGGAAGAAATCTAGTGATGATCAGAGTTAATAACATCCTTGATCATACTTTATCACCAATAGTCTATCCACACATTAGGCATTGCTAAGGCAATCCAGAGGATCGATGTGATTTGTCTACCACTATGAATCAACTACGATGGAGAACAATTCTAACCAGTAGAGAATGCATGTAGAAAAGTACAATCCCAAATAAGACCACATATACAGCCTAATAAGTAAACTACACCACAATCAAACAATGTCACAATAACTCAAAGTTATACATATAATACCAAACGAGTAAATGTGAAACTAAGATATTTGGCACTATCTTTACTGCTAGAAAGAAGGTAACTAGAAAATTTCCTTGTTTCCTACATACACATAATACTGATGAATCCAAACCTAAAGAGACAAACTCAACCAAAAAAGTGACCCTTACGACATGAGCAATCCAATATACGAGAAGGTAGTATATCCCACCCCATAATGCATAGTAGTATCAATGCATATATTCTCCTTAGAAATTATCTAAAAGCCCATAAATATCACATCTACGGTTCCCATAACTAAAACACTCGAGTACATCTAAGAAATATCCTATTCGTAGTGTCGCTCCTTCACCCTAACTTCTAAGATCCTCTTATGATTCACTAAAACACTGTATTTCTAGTGTCTAGTACCAAATTCCCCCTATTTTCTAACTTCCATAACCTTAAATCCTTTTTGTACATAATGTCTGATATGATAATAGTTATAGTTGTAAACAGACTTGATTCATCAAAAACCCAACATAGTCACCATAGACTATTAATGAGAGCCTAAAGACTATTTAAGAAAAAATGACAACTAAAATTGAATGGAGGCAATAATTATTAATGGTTTCATAAACAAAGAGTCTAAAAACTTTACAAAATATCTTTTTGAGATATGACTAATCAATTATTTTGGTGTTTTATTGCCTACACGTTAGCCATTTAATTTTTTTATTTTTCTATTAAAATAGGTTACATAGTTAGAAATGTTGTGTTAGGCATCTTTATTTATTCGATTTCACCACCAAACGCTAAAAATAATTGGAATTTCTAGTCTCTATAGACTATAGAGTGTTTTTCTTAGTTCCTTTTTTATTCGGAAAGGGAAAGGAGAAACAGGAAAAATGATTACAAGGTGGAAAAATTGAAATTTCATTAATAAGGCGAAAATTTTGAAATGATAATTTAGTTATCTTCTTTGTTACCCTCACACTATAACCCAATAGAGAATTAACATAAGATCGATACATCTGATCCACCACTAAAGAAACGACTCAGGGGGTAGACACATGAATAGTTATAAGCAAAAGCCTAATATCATAACAAGGGAAATTGCATGGTAAGCAGAAACATAGGAGATGGTAGATCTTTTTCATGGCCCAAAATTTGTTTGTGATGGCACTTATCTTCCCACCTCGATAGGTACACCAAACTAATGATAATCAATACCAAAAACATGGTAAATGTTGAAGTAAGTAAAAGTACGAATTTATAAATCAATGTCTTAACTAGAATACCCAAAACTAGGTTGCCACAGTGTACAAGCCACTGTTGGAGTTTATACAACAAATTTATAGTCTCAAATACAGTCTTTAGTAAGTAAAGAAATTAGAAAACTAAAAGGAAATAAAAGATTCCTTCAGTAATTGAGGATGAAATGGTCACCTACCTCCAAATACTCTAAAATGCTTTGGGACTAAAGCAAAAAACTTATCAAAAAGTCAAGCAAAGATTGACTACAAAACCATGATACTCAGTAGCATACCGAGTTGGTCTAACTATAAAATTGAAGTGGAACACCTGGCGGCCAACCAAACCTCTGATACCTATAAATAGTTTATATACAACATCCTAGCCAATAGATACAAATATAAATATATATGGAATCCCCACAAGTCTCTGATTCATAATATTTCTACAAATACAAGTATGAGTCTCAAATTAGGACAACAAGTACTCCCAAAAATCTCAAATCCTTTTTAGAAACTAGATAACCTTGAATTATCACTAAATTCCAAGTAATTGATAGTCTCAAGTTATCATTTAATGTCAAGTAATCTCAAGTAATCATATAATCTTAGGTAATCACCGAATGTCATGTATTCTCAAGTCATCAGTAAATAATTAGATAATTCTTAATGAATCAGTCAATAACAGATTATTTCACTAAATCAATCAATATGGATAGATAGTCAAATCTACAAATCAAATGAATAAAATGTAATATGCAAGTGGAACAATGCATGTCTGTCCTATGTACACTCTTATTGGCATTTATATACATGTCACAAACTAGGACCCATGGGGGATAGCTAAGCTGTGTACACCCTTACTACATATGTACTAGTATATCAATACACGTCACATTCCAGAACTGATGGAGTCTAGCTAAGTCGTGCTCCTGTACTAGCGATGTACCCGTTCCAGAATCATACTATTATGAACAATTTACCACAATAACAATGTCAATATGATTAAGTCATTTACTAATAATAAATTCTTCAGGTAATTCATATGAGGTGACAATTTCATCACAACGTACAAGTGTATCAGCCTCTCTTAAGCAATGACTATCAAGTATCTCTTTTCTATTTCAAATTAGCCTCAACGGGCATTAAAATATTTCATTGAATATCATAGTTTAAATAATTTATCAAGGGAAATTTCAAAAATAAGAATATAATTAGGCTCCAATTTCTTTGCCATAATTATTTCCAACTATATTAGCCAATTTAAGGCAACTTGTAATCTGAATAAGGTGTATGGCTCAATGATTCATTTATATCATTTTCGCCTTTAAAAGACATCACACTTCAGTTTTTTAGAACTCTCTATCAATTCATTATGAGGAATGTCAATACAAATCCATCCCAGCACAATCAAACCATCTTAGGGAATAATAATAGAAAAATCAAGTTATAACTCAAACCTTAGTCAGGTATCATAACTAAATAACAATTACCATCAACTGAGAGAATATACGAGTCCAAGCGCTACCCAAAATTGTACACTCAATTGTGAAAATCCAAAAGAGAATTTTGAATTATCAAGTCCAATCATACAATTCAACTAAGTTCACCAAATTACTTTATCACACTATTTTAATTTTTTAACCCTGCATGTTTGATACTAGTAATCAAATTAATTCTTATCATCTCACATTCAAATTACTACCCTAAGTGTTCCCATTTCTCCCCATTACAAATAACTAATCAAGAATTCACAATAAACTTTGTAGAAAAACCATAAAACCTCAACATTCCTTAGAATTGAAGAACGAAATCACTTGGGAGATTTTTCTTTTTGAGTTACTTACAAAAAATCACAATTTTTCAATAGAACTTTTATTTTGATTAAAATATAGTCAGTTAGTAGGAGACGTAGCCTTGCAGACCAATGAAAAATATGATCAAAAATTACCCAGCAAATTGACAAAAACTCAAACAAACATTTTGTATCTTACTCAATCCATAGATGATTCGAACAGATCCGAAAACATAAATTAATTAATTGTCACCATAGGAAATTTTTGATCAAAATCCATAAAAAATACATTTGGGTCAGTGGATCTTTTTCCAATTTTTTGTCTCTCTTTTTATTGAATAAAATGATCCAAATATCCTTGTATATCTACCCTATTTTTCTTTGTTCTATATACTCTTTATGGTGTGAGAGTGTGTTCTTAGTGATTTTATAAATAATAAAGTAGTGATGACGATTGTGGTAGCAGTCGTATATTTTAATGGAGTGTAGTGGTGAATCTTGGCATAAGAGTTTGTGTGTTGAGTAGAGGTGAGGAATTTCTTTTTACTTTTTATGTGAGTGGTTGGTGGAAATAGACGTACCAATGGAGATCAGTGAGGTGGAGTTCTATGTAGTGTATTGTGTGTGTATTAATTAGAGAGATGTATGAAGTGTAGCTAGTGTGTGTATAAGAGAGAGTTTGAACTGTGAATGTTGGAAAGAGGAGCAAATCGTGTATTAGGGTAGTGATTTGCATAAGAAATGAGTCAAGTTAGTGAAAATATGTTTTAAAACAATACAGTGAACTTCTAGATCTCTTTTGCGAATGTGGGACCAGCCTCGACCCAAACCCTTGGGATTTATTCAAAATCTCGTAAAAACAAACCATATATACAACTATGCTAACTTCGACTTTTTGGATTCAATAGAACCATTAAGTCACTATGATGCCACTGTTCCTAATATCATGCCACAGCTATAATTAACTTTAACTTAAAATGACCAAAACACCCTCAGATCCATGAAAAATATGAAAGACCTAATTTCTAAGCCAAAATCCACCTCCCGAATCAAAAGAAACTACCAGATTTCTATTTCGAACACTCTAAGTTTGACTGTTGATCCAAGTCAACTATTTTCCTTAAAACTTAACTTATTCCGTCAAACCCCTCAAAATCTCTAGGAACTAGCTAAACTAAAAACGAAGGCCCTAAAATATCAAAATCAATATTTTAGAGATGATGGAACTGAAGGATTTTCATTTTGAGGTATCGAACTCTAAATGACCCTAGAGTTCCGAATTTTACACTTAGAAGCTTTATAACTCAACATTTCAAAATTATTTTATCAAATATCATCCCATTCCCAAAAAAAACCATGGAATCACACTTAGTTTGACATAATGCGACTATAAGAGGGGTAAATCAGTCATAATTCACAAAAAATTGAAAAATGACCTAGAGGGTCATTAAAACATCTGCCACTATAACACATATTCGTCTTCGAACATACAAGAAGAATGAAGTGTTAGATAAACCTGGGGCCTGAAGCATAACTCGAAAAGCTCATTTTCGTTTCTCAAATGAACTCCTCAAGATGGTACCATTAAAGGACAACACGAATATGAATTTCTGAGTCAAAACTGAGAGTCAACACATCAAAGATAGCCATTGGCAGCCATACTTTATAGAACCAGTGTACTCCCACACCTCCGGGAGGACTAAGATAGACAAGACAACTTCATTGACTCAAACCAAACTGGAAATCTCTAAACCACCACGCTATCATCCAATGGGCTTGTATTCTCACCTCAACCTGAATTTTTGAACCACCATAACTCAAAGACATAGAAGACTTGAAACTCAACAATCACTCACCCATAAAGTGGCCTGCCAAAATTGGATGAACCATGTGCAACACTTTTTTCTTCACCCTAATCAATCAAACCTCTCACGCTGTAGGACTCTCAAGACAAGGATATCGGTTACTATTCCATCCCATAAATATCCCATACTAGTTTTAATCATTGAAATGACAATCTCACAATGATCATAAAGTTTCAGGTACCATCCATGATAATTAAACACCTGCTAACAAAGGTAATTGAAAAAAAAACCCGTGCACCATCTGATCTAGCAATCAAAATGAAATCTTCGAAACATGACCACTAGTCACATTATTATCTGAATATCGAGCGTCTAATAAGGGATACCACTAGTACCACCCATTAAATATAGTAACAGCAATCGACTCAATCCACTAAGTACAAAAATCTCCTGAAACTAATCTAGTCATGAGCAAAAGCATGATATAAGAAGTATAACTCAGGAATTGATCCTACAAAACCATCAATGCCAATACATACCTCTATAATTTACCCCTCACTGATCCCTAGAAAGTCCTTTCATATCCAACTAGCACATTAGGTCTACTGTACTCGAAAAGAACGATACCCTTAACAAGCTCATATCATAGGATCAGTTCACCCAATCCACCACTAATAATTCACCAATTCAGTAGCAACACCATTGGAAACCACATAAAAGATACCCATCACATCAAAACTATAAAGGAATATACCCATACATAAAGGAAAGTTGAACCACGATCAATTGATAGCAAAGTACGTCAATGAAATACCGATGTAATATCAAACATCAATAGGAACGATTAACACCACTTGTGTTTCACTACTACCACAAAAATAGATAACCCACCAAAATCAGCAAAAAACTAGTGATGCTCAAAACTAACAACATCCTTGATCATACAAAAATACATTATTTCACACATCATTTATTTCCAAGGCAATCCAAAGGATCATGTAATCAATCCACCACTATGGATGAACTACGAGTATTGAGAATAGATCTAATCAATATGAAAAGCCTAAAGATAAACATAATACCAAGGGAAACCAGATATGCAACCAATCAAGTAAACTTCCCCATAACCTAACACTGTCACCACATCCTTATGTCATTTATATAATACCCAATACTTCTACCACAATGGTGAAACCAATATATATATGACACTGCCTTAACCACTTAGAAAGAAAGTAACTAGTATATTTCCTAGTAACTCACCATACAATAATATCATTGAATCAAAGCCCATAGAGAAAAATACAACTAATAAGGTGGATTTTATGTCCTGAGCGACCCCATACCATAGCTCTACACATATTTGATCCGTCAAACCCAACACTTTTACCATAGACTATCAATGATAGCCTGAAGACAAGTCTAACATAAGATCACAACACCACTAGCCATTCACTCCAAAACACACATATGAAGACCAAGTCCACCAACACACCATAACCTAATGTAGCATTGACATGAAATTGGTACATCCACACAGTCTTAAAGAAATGACTCCCGAGATAGACACACAGATAAATATAAGTAGAAAATGAACACCATAACAAGACCAAATATATGGTATTAGATACTAAAGTATAGTAGGTCCTAAATCAACTACACAAATCAAGTTGAGTGCATCATGAAACCAAACCTTATTAAGTATTTTAGGAATCACTACCTCGGGCCTAGCAAAAAATGAATAATATTGCATACTATCACAATTGGACTAGACTGTAGCATCGCTTGAATCTCTGTCATCCTGATGTGCACCTCCACCTACTTGTGCATTCTCTCTACCTCCGACCTGGGGTATATGTGTTATAGATGGAGCATGAAAATCCTGAGAAGTCAGTGGTGTCACCCTTGATACCCCAAGAAGGAAATATCTTATAATATATCCCTGGTTACCATATTTGTAACAAAATTTAGGAACTAAAGGCTGCTAAGAAGAGCTCTAATAACTTGAATGGCTAGCCCAACCCGAAAACCTCTAATAAGACCTAAAGGATTCTGTGTCATACTAAATGCACTCTGAACCGTCTGAATATTGTCAAAATTTTAATGCTTCCAAGCGCGAGACATGACAATTGAAATATCTATGATGCTGAGCTATATACCCTCCTCCAGAAGAGGCACCTGAGAACTGACTAAAGGAATGGGGCTTTTTCCCCTACTATCACTGATTCAATCCTTGTGCAACTGCTCAACAACATTAACAGACTCAATCACACTCTGCAAAGTGGATCCCTCAGACTGGGTGGATAGAAATACTGATACTCTGAGAGGATTAAATAACCCCTTCATAAACTTTGATATCTTCTCTCTCTTATCAAGAAAGGTGGCTAAAGCATGTCTAGATGGTAGATATAAATGGTACACATACTCATCCACTGACATAATTCCCTACTCTAATTTATCAAACTGGTGGCGGAGGCCATACCTCAACCGGAGAGAAATATATTTATCAACAAAGGCTCAAGTAAATATCTCCTAAGTTAGGGAGGGGATACAGATAATCCGAAATAAACATAAGAATACAGCCATTGTCTGGATGACCCTCGGAGCTACAAAATTATATAATATACCACATGCATCTATAACAACCCAACACTCTGGAGTAGTTCATGAAAAATGATCAAAAATTTGTATGAATCTTCAGTCAATCCACCCTGAAACTATGGTGGGTCCGTCTTCTGAAACCTCTCGTACCATCTCTATTAATCATCATACATCTCTTCTATGACTGCACCCACGGTTGCAATACCCAAAATCTATAACTCTGAACTACATGATCATATGGTGGTTGTTCCACCTGATCATGTACCTCAAAATAGTCAGTTGATCTAGGTTTCCTTCCCCTGTCGTAATATGTGGACCCTGAGGTGTACCACCTGATGTTTTTCCCTTTAATTTAAGAACACTCATTAATGTGTCTTATAGAAATGGGGTTTCTATGTACTCTTAGAGGGTCTATCTCTCCTCTATCTTGACCTCTGGATCGGGGGAGGTAGCTCTGGCATGACCTCCCACTGGGGATGTGCTCCCCTAGCCCTACCTCAAGCTCTAGATTTGGTACTCACAATCTATCAAACAAAACATGCAAGGACTCAAAAACAAGTACATCAACCATGTTATATA
>JBDJHY010504194.1:0-10000 GCA_039654485.1 Withania somnifera | reverse complement strand
TTTAATCTAAGTTTTGGATTGGGCCTAAAATTGGGCTTGTCGGGACCACTCATTGAAATGAAAAATAAACATTGCCATGGGGTTCATAGTGTTACTAGGGACCTGTGCTCCACCGTGCTCCAAATTTGAGTACAATTCGAGCAAGGGAAGACCCTTGAACAACTCGTAGAAAATTGAGCATAAATTGAGCCTCATGTACCGATTTATCGGACATAAGTATCGATAAATCAGTACTGCAGACTTATCAAACTATTGGTCTAATTTATTGGACCCTTCACTTATTCGGCAGTTTTGACCTATTTAAAATCAGTCAAATCTGCACCAGAAAAATATGCAATATTTTTGAAATTCCTCCGGGGTTTTGGAATTGAAACGGAGTCTAATTTTGACAAACCAAATATATATTATATGTGGAAAACACATTTCGAACTCAACGGAATAGACAAAATTAACCTCGGAGGTTGCTTCAGTGAAATTGACCCTTAACCAAGACTTAAACAAAACTAAGAAATTTCTAACTTTCCACATAACCACTCAAATCAAGCACTAATACCTTGGGAAGCGTATCAAGGGTCAAACTAGCATAAATTTACTATTCTAGAGCTGATGAAAGTGTTAGAATTTTTATCCAACAATTCGAACACGAAAACACCATCCAAGCTCCGCTTTAGGCCTTAAACTTAAATAAAATCCACAAATTGGCATAAATTGCAAACGAAACATCCAAAACACAAACTTTATGTCAATCTTGACTTTATTTGGCCTTTTGGAGCTAAAAAAACTATCAAAATGTAATTTTGAGCTCGTCTTGAAGGAATGTTGACTTTGGTTAACGAATACTTAGTTTTAAGCTCTAAACTAGGCAATTTGAGATATTTCTCAATTGAGTCACCAAGGATCCAAACTACCGGTCCCAGCAAGTCATAAATGACTTAGAGAAACTATCGAAATGCTCTAGAATGTAAAATGTCACATATTTATCATAAATGACTATGAGGGTCATTACAACAACCACTACTAAGAAGACTTTCGTCTATGAAAGTCAAGAAAAAGCATGAAATAAATGGAAAGAGAATGTACCTGATGCCTCAAATAGCTGTGGATACTGCTTTTGCATCTCACTATTGATATCCCAAGTAGCTTTCTCGACCGGATGGTGCCTCCGCTACACCCTAACCACTGGAGTCTCCCTGGACCTCAACTTGCTTACTATCTTAGCCAAAGTTTTCATCAGATCCTCAAAAAGGGATAAATCCTCATCCAAATGCACTGAATCCTCCCAAATGACATGAGACTCAACGGGAATATACCACTGTAACATATAAATGTGATATACCAGATGAATAGCTAAAAGAATAAGAGGTAAGGCCAACATGTAGGCAATATCACGAACTTTCTCCAAAATATCATATGTCCCAATATACCTTGAAATAATCTAGCCACACCTACCGAATCTCATCACATCGCACATAGGAGATATCTGCAGAAACACTCTATCACCAACTCCAAATTCTAAGTCATGAAGCCCACGAGTTGTGTAGCTTTTCTGCCTAATCTACGCTGCCCTAAATCTATCATGTCTCAAGGAAAACTAATTAAGAGAATCACATAATACGTTATAAGACTGGACTCTGGCCTAGAAACCATCAAAATAACCAATAGACGATCTATACCGCATACCGTATAATGCCTCAAATGGTGCCATCTCAATGCTGGAGTGATAGCTATTATTATAAGTGAACTCAGCCAGTAGTAGGTGCTGATCCCAAGCACCACCAAAGTATACCACACAAGCCCTCAACATGTCCTCCAACACTTGAATAATTTGCTCGGACTGACAGTTGATCTGCGGATGAAATGTTGTGCTTAAATGTACCTCAGTACCCAAGTCCCACTGAATAGACCTCTAAAATTCCAAAGTAAACTGGGTGCCTTGGTAAAAAATAATAGATACAAGAACACCATGCAATCTAACCACCTTACGAATGTAAATTTGAGCCAAACGCTCAGTATTATAGGAGGAGTGAGTATGAATGAAGTGAGCTGACTTAGTCATCCTTTCAATAATGACCCAAACTATATCAAAACCTTTGCTAGTCCACGGTGACCCAAAAACAAAATCCATAGTCACCTGCATCTACTTCTAGGCCAAAATAGGGTGTCTCTGCATCAAACCACCTAGTCATTGATGCTCATACTTAAATTTTTGATAGTATAAACACTTAGAAACAAACTCATCAATATCCCTCTTTATTTCCTTCCACCAATACAACTGTTGCGGATCATGATACATCTTGGATGCATTAGGATGAATAGAATACCTAGAGTTGTGAGCTTCACTATACTAACTCACCAATATGAGGTACACAAATGTGACCATCAAACTGAAGTGCACCATATAAATCCATAGAAGCCCTGCCAGCCTCTCTAACTAATATATGGCTATGAAGAGCAACCAACCACTTATCCTCGAATTGACACTATCGAATATGATCTATCAAAGAAGATCTAGCCTCAACACATGTTAACACATTCTTGGGGTCTGAAAGATCCAGCATAACAAGCCAATTAGCCATGACTGAACCTCCTCCACCGATGGCCTCTTAGAAATTGATAAGGCTACTAGCCAAACCATACTGACCGCTTTCCGACTTAAGGCAACTGCCATAATGTTTTCCTTGCATGGGTGATAGAGAATATAAATGTCATTGTCTTTTTGTAGATCAATCCCAACTTTGGTTACTATATTCCCAAGAATGCAACAGACTCAAACCAAAACTCACACTTTGAGAACTTTGCATAAACCCATGTTCTCTCAGCATCTGAAGAATCAACCTCAAGTGTTGCTCATGATTGGACCTGTCGCAAATACACCAAGATGTCATTAATAAAAATGATTATAAATAAGTCCAAGTAGGGCTTAATCACCCTATGCATCAAGTCCATAAAGGCTGCTAGAGCATTGGTCAACCCCAAGGAATAACCAAAAAATCATAATGATGATAACTGGTCATGAAAGTTGTCTTGGGTATATCCTTTGTCCGAATCTGCAACTGCTGGTAAGCAGATCTTAAATCAAATTTTGAAAACACTACTTCCCCTAGAATGGATAAAACCTTTATCTACCAAATCCCAAAGTCGAACCTTTAGCTCTCTTAACTATACAGGAGCCATACGACATGGAACACTAGAAATAGGCTTACTTCCTTTCTCTAAGTCAATAGAAAAATCGATATCCGGCTCTGGTGGTAGGCCTGGTAGGTTGGTCGGGAATACATCAAGGAACTCAAAAACAATAAGAACAGATTTAGGAGTAGGAGTGCCATCTTGAATATCACAAACACGTGCTAAGTTTGCCAAACACCCTCTCCCTCCTAGCCTTAATACAAAAAATAAAGCATGTCTGTAGTTAGCTATTAGAGCCCTACCACATAACTGGAGATAAACCTAGTACTGCTAAGGTGACAATCTTGACATAACAATCCAAAATCGCATGATGAGGAGAAAAACAATCCAAACCCATAATAATTTCAAATTCCACCATATTTAGTAACATTAAGTCAACCCATGTGTCTAATCTGCCAATAAAAATCACCCGATCCACTACTATAGATTCCCCTACAAGGGTAGCAACACGCATAAATATAGACATCACATTTCTAGGCAAACCTAAACTAGGTTAAAAATAAGATGATACATATGAATAACCAAACCAAGGGTCAAATAATGTTGATGCAGTTATGGAACTAACAAAACCCAAGCCTGTAATCACAATATCCGAGGCCACATCCTCAGGTCGGAAGGAACATCATATAATAAGTGGTCACCACCAAGACGACCACAACCATGACCACCGCCCCTACCATGCTGGCCACCACCTCTATAACTACCCTGTTCCCCACCCTAGCCGACGGAGGCATTGATCTATTTAGCTGTGCTGACTGAGGAGTAGGCTTAATAATGCCTTTCTATGGATAAGCTCTATTGTAATGTCCCACAAGGCCATACATATAACATGACCCAGATGGACCAATCTGTCAGAATTTTATTCCAGAACCCATCTGACTGCCCTGATATGATGAACCGGCCCCTCGAGAATACTGTGCAGGAGGTGGAGATGAAACTTGCAATGACATCTGCACAATGACTAGCCCTGTGCTTGATTAAATTGATTGTGGCCCCCAAAATGGGGCATACTATAACCTCTCTGCTATGGATTCCTCTTCTTATCACACTGAAGTGATTCACAATTGAGGGCTTCTATCGATTTTACGTGATCAACCACATCATGGAATGGAATCCTGTCAGAAACCAACTATGAAAACACCTCATAGAGCTTATCTCTCAACCTATAAGTAAACCAGTAAAATCTCTCCACCTCTATAGGCATAAACTCAACCCTATTAACTGATAAGTGATGAATCTATCCTCATACTCAGCAACGGATATGGACCCCTACTTGAGTCTTCTAAACTCTTCTCTCAGACACTCCCTCTTAGCCCTGGATACAAATTTCTTCATGAGCACTTCATAAATTCTACCCAAGTCGGCTGGGATGAACATGTGGGTCTACAGACTAGGAATGCTCTCAACCACTGCTTAGTCGCACCACGCATCTAGTAGGTGGTAAAGGCTATACCATAGATTTGAAATACACCCATGTTTGTCAATATTTCTTTATACTCAACTATGAACTCATGAGCATCCTCCCCTAATAATACAGTAAACCTGGGGGGATCTAACATCAGGAATCTAGTCAGGAGCTTCTGCTCTATGTTTTTTGTAGCTAGTTATTGTTATATAGCAGGAGTAATAGTCGATACTAGTATGACCTGAACAAGTGTAGAAGTCCCTTTTGGAACAACCGATGGCACTGGTTGCTCTTTAGGGATTGCAGCTATAGGTTGAGCTACTGCGACTGTTGGTTGTGTTCCCTCTATAGGAGGACCATCATAAGCACTAAGTAGCTGCCATAATATGCTAAAGATTTAAGAAGATGATGTTGTATTAGGTGATGGAAATAGGTTTTTCTATTGGCAATGCATTAGGTGCTATAATAGGTGCTACAAGCACTGGTGGAACCTCAGAGTAGTAGCTGGAGTAGGCACTTCTACTAGCACTCTAGATTTTTGCCTGGCTGCAGATAAATGTGTACGAGGAATCTATGAAAAACTGATGTCTATGAAAAAGTGATGAGAATGACTGATATTTTTCAAGATACCATGAAGGATATACACACGATACATGATTCAAAACAAGAGTTATTTTTCATAAATCTCACTGTAGCCTCTTAAGAAAAGCAAAAGACATCTTTGCACCTATTTGCAGGACTGTACTAGACATTGGTTCTATACACTAACACCAATGAACCTAGAGCTCTGTTACTAATTTTTCACAACTCGATTTTTCATATCATGATGGACCCGACAATACCACCAGTAGTCCGAAGATGAAGCATATGACTACTATATCAAATATGGAAAACACAAATATAATAAGAGGTATATGGATGAATGAAGTAGAAATAATAAAAAGCTAAAATAAATGCCCAAAACTAGGTATCAGTGTCAAATGAACAACTAAGTACAGAATCAAGGATCTAAAATTTCTAATTCAACTGTTTCTCAGAATGTATGGAGATCAAATAGAAAGGCCAAAGATGAAGAGAAGAAGGTAAAAGCTAGATGCCAAGCTCACCGTGAATCTCTATGAACTCTGTATGAACAACTAGCTGTAATTATGGTGAAGCACCTGTACTCGGATCTACACATGTGCAAGTGTAGTATGAGTACAAGTTGCTGAAGTAAACCATGCCAAGTAAGCTTCGAGGCCCTACTGAGTAGATAACAATAATAAAAACAGCAACTAATAAAATACAATAAAGTAAGAGTCAATACAATAAAGAAAGCAAATAGCACAACAAGGGAAGCTTGTTACTCAAGTAAGAGTCAAGTAACAAGTAGACATGTATCACTAGCTAATCATATAACAGGATCTCAAGAAATGAAGAAAGACATACCCGAAATCCTTACAAAAGTATATGTGAATAATAATGCAATAAACAGGAGTTAAAAGGAGAGAGGAGTAGAAAATTGACGTTATACCGATAACCACAAGTAAGGGATGAACAAATGAATAGTACTATAAGGCACAAATCCCACATATCATCAAGCATCCACTAACCAATAATAACAACTTAGCAATAATAATTTTAATAAAGTATTGCAAATAAACGCTGACAAGTCCCCCATGCAGAAGCGTATTGTAAATAAAAACACACTCACCCATAGGCATCCATATACTACCAGGGGTATACTGAAGAAAACAAGTGCAAAAACTATATACAATCATATAAAATAACTAGTCCTATGTAGGCTTCTCCTTCGGTACACATAGGCCCAGCAGGAAGAACCCATTGAAGGCTAACCTAAATATTCTCGATATATCACTCCTCCATCCTATACCCCTCCTTCGTGTCAGCTGCAACCCAGAGGCAAGGTCTATGGAGGCATCTCACCATGTACAATCTCTAACATAATCATAACCTCACATCCTGATTCTCAGAACCTCAAGGGTCTCAATAGTCTAGCATCTCGTGCCGAATATCTATAGTTTAATCAAGCCAACCTCGATAAGTCGGCGTACACTGTATGTGTATTATAGTATCACCAATATCCTTAATAGATTGAGTATCATCTAGTTTCCATAACTAGTAGTTCCATATGTGTCAAAAAGCTATACTCACTATCGTGCGGTGACAGACTCCTGTCCTAGCTGTTGCACTCACTACCAAATGGAATCGGTCTCAAGTCATAATAATTATTAGTCAAATGATATTTTTCGATACCAGGGTGTAAACCTGGGCTAAAATAAATGAAAATCATATTACCGGGTGCTCGATACAATGCCAGGTCAAAATAATTAAAAGGTCATTTACTTATATAGTTGTTAGTTATTCCAATTTACTAGCTTAGGTCATTATTCCTTATTGTTACCAAAATCAATGTCTAGCCTCTACGGCTCAATAATCATATGGTGATACTAGCTCAGCCCCAATGCACTCTCATTAGAACCAAAGGACCAACCTCTCATTTCATGAATGTGCGATATATTAATAAGTATATATCAATATATGATCATGTAATAGCAATTTCCTAGCCCTGCACAGGTATCTAGCAAACTTCTAAGTCATAGTCACCATATAAACGGATGCCAAAATATCAATATCAACATGGAGTGGATGAAAATGCAAAAGGATCAATATATACATCTAGATACCCAAACCATGGATGGTATTTAGTACAGTTATTATAGATATAACCCTAGAGTTAGCCCCATGAAGCCTACCAATCGTCCGATAACATAGCACTATAGATTCACAAATCTTACTCTGACTTATGTCAAATGATCTCCAACTGCTCTGAACCTTGAATCAATGTATTATATATGTTAATACGAATCTAATGGTATATTTTATGCTATGTTTTGGACTGGGCACTGGGCCTAAAATCAGGCCTAAATCGGACTTTTTGGGACTAGTCGTTGGAATGGAAAATCAACATCACCATGTTGTTCCCAATGTTACTAGGGACCCGTGCTCCAAATTTGAGTACAATTCAAGCAAGGGAAGACCTTTGAACAACTTGTAGAAAATTAAACATAAAAAGGGCTAAAGAATCAAAATTTAGGAATTTATACATTGAATTAGGAAAAGGAAACGTTACTATGATGAATAATAACCCTTGGATCAATGAATTACAATATACTTTCAATATAATTGAAGGAATCAAGATTTCATGACTAGGGAATTAATGAAGGAAGAACGCTAATTTAAATAAAATTTAGCGGATAAAATCACTTACCGATGGTGAGGAGGAAGTACAAATTCTTCAAGAAACTTTGCATGAACATTAGGAGAGCTTCCAAGACAAATAGGTGAATAACTGCATAAAAGGTACCTCGAGCATCGAATTATCAGACAAAAGTGCTGATAAATTGGTATTGCTGACTTATCAGACAATTGGTATGATTTATCAGACCCTGATACCCTTCACTTTACTGGTAGTTTTTCTGATTTATCGATCATGGATGATAATCAAAACTTTGACCGATAAATTGGTCAAAGCTGCACCAAAAAAATCTGTAATATTTTTAAAATTCCTCCGGGGTTTTAGAATTGAAACAGAGTCCAGTTTTGATGAACCAAATGTGTATTTTATGTCCAAAATACTTTTTGGACTCAAAAGAATAGATGAAATTGACATCAGAGGTCGTTTTAGTAAAATTGAACCCCAACCAAGACTTAACCAAAATTAAAAAAATTCTAACCTTTCACATAACCACTCAAATCGAGAATTAACAATTTGGGAAGCGTAATAAGGGTCAAACTAGCCTAAATTCACCAGTGCTAATGGAAGTGTCAGAATTATGATCCGATACTCCAATCACCAAAACACCATCCAAGCTCCACTGTAGGCCTCAAACTTAACTAAAATCCATAAATTGGCATAATTGCAAATGAAACCTCCAAAACATAAACTAAGGTCAATCATGACTTTGTTTGGTGTTCCAGAGCTAACGAAACTGTTGGATTTTAATTTCAAGTTCATCTTGAAGGAATATTGACTTTGATCAATGAGTACTTAGTTTTAAGCTCTAAAACTAGTAATTTAAGATATTTCTCAACTAAGTCTCTAGGGATCCAAACTACCGGTCCCAGCAAGTCATAAATGACTTGGGGAAACTACCAAAATGCTCTAACATGCAAAACTTTGCATATTTATCATAAAGGACAATGAGGGTCATTACAACATCCGTTACTAAAAGGACTTTTGTCCCCAATAGTCAAAATAAAATGGAGATGCATGGAGAGAGACTCCAACCAAGGAGACCAAACCTCAACATAAACACCCTCAATAACTCCACCAGCTGTAAACCACGTATACTAGTTAACCACAGTCCTACTGAAGATCAAGTACCAATACATTCAACCAAAACTCCCCAAAAGGATCAAAACTATCTCAAAACTATAACCAAGACCAAAATCAATCACTATTTTGCCTAACATTCCAATGCTTACCCATAACACACCGCCACGTGATACTGTCAAAGGTCTAGTACCCCATAAGCCAACACAAGTAACACACACTGAACACCTACGAAACACCCATTATACTGCCATACCCAGTGAGACTCAATGTCATAATAACGGATCAAGTACCACTGAACCAATTCACATAAGAGACAACAATGCCATATTAAAACTATAGGGAAGATACCCTGACAGAACAAAATATTAGGCCAAGCCAACACGATCACCTTCGACACAACAAAACTCCAACTACTAGCATTTGTTACAGATAAGAAATAGTTTCTACCACGGTAACTACTCTACCAAGTCTCACCGCGTAATAACAGTCTGCTAAACCATGAATATAATTGAATTTCATACATGACAGTGGTAGAACTCACAATAAGCGATCCCGCGTGATACTCAATATTAAATCCGTGTCGCATCTAATTTCAAAACTTATATCTATGAACCTACCACCCAATTTTGATTCTGAAATACCAAATAGTTGGACAGCAACTCCACAACCCATTATCCAGAAATAATTCCCATAACTCGATGAACTCAAACATCATCTACCTTTCTAGTCTACACTGAGATACACCTATATCCAAGGCTAACAATCAATCCAGAACCTCTTCCACTCCATCTCCAATGCACCTCCAGTTCTAACACAACACGCGAACCTTCTTGTGAGACGTCATATGCACATCCTGCAACATAATCTTACTAAACCTAAAGACTCACCTCACTAATCTCGACTTCTAAGAAACCACGATGACATCCATACTCAAGGAAAACACAATCCTTACCAATTAACAGAAACCAACTTCTATGAACACCGAACTGAACACCTTGCACACTGTCACCTAGAAGCACAACACCAAGACCTTTTTTCTTATCCACACTAGGTTGACCAATAAATCTCGC
>JBDJHY010504193.1:0-27605 GCA_039654485.1 Withania somnifera | reverse complement strand
GCGGCTTGTACTCATACTACACTTGCACTTGTGCAGATCCGAGTACAGGTCCTCGATCGTGATTCAGCTCGTTGATCCTTCATTTCTCCCCAGATCAGAGTTTTAGGGTGAGCTTGGCATGCAGCTTGATCCTATTTCTCTTCAGCTTTACATTTTGATTATCTCTATGTATTTCGGAGACCTTTGGATATTGTATATTTTCCATCCTTGTTGTTTTATATTAGTGGTTCGTTTGACATTGTCATCGGGTCTTGGGTGTATTCCGCATTTCCTTATTACCTTTACTATTTATTTTTTTAGTCCTCCACTTCGGCTACGAATACGGGGTTTGGTTCTCCTACTGGTGGTATAGTAGGTGCCATTATCTTCCGAGAAATCAGGTCGTGATAGCTAGGTTGTTGGTGAACTTTTGGGAGTTCGTTAGAGCAGTGACTGATTTTGGCCTTGTTTTAGCTTTGAGATAGTTGTGATCCTTTGAGGGACTTTAGGATGAAAGTATTGGTAGTTGATCTTCAGTTGGATTGTGGTTAGCTTGTACGCATGGTTCATGGATAGTGAAATTGTCATAAATGCCTAGGTTGAACTTTTTTCTACTTAGTTGGAGTCTCTCTTTGTATATCTCCATTCCATTTTGACTTTTGGGGACGAAAATCCTTTTAGTAGTGGATGTTTTAATGACCCTCATGGTCATTTAGGATACATATGTGAAATTTTGCATTCTAGAGTGTTTCAGTAGCTGCCCCAAGTCATTTATGACCTTCTTGGATAGGTAGTTTGGATCCCTGGCAGCTCGGTTCACAAATATCTCAAATTGCCTATTTTAGATCTTAAAACTTAGTACTCATTGACCAAAGTAGAGACGAGCTTAGAATTAAGTTATGATGGTTCCGTTAGCTCTGGAAAGCCAAATAAAGTCAGGATTGACCTTAAGTTTGTGTTTATGAGTGTCTGTTTTCAATTTATGCCCATTTGTGGAATTTAGTTAAGTTTAAGGCCTAAAGTGGAGCTAGGGTGATGTTTTAATGTTCGGGGTGTAGGATAAATAATTTTATGCTTCTGTCAGCTCCGGGATGGTTAATTAAGCTTGTAAGGGTGTTGGTGATTCTATTGGTAAGCTCGGTGTAATTTTGAGTACCTTTGTGGAGTCGTACATTTTCAACTTTTTTTGGTTTGAGGGGTTATTTTGATTAAATGACCTCAGTTGTCTGTTTTGACGATTCCATTGGATTCGAAATGTCGTTTTCATGCTATTTGTATCTTTGTTTTTATTGAAATTGGACTAGAGAAACTCATTCTAGACCCCTCAGAGTTCTTGAATTGAGTTGGTGTGAAAGTGCAGGCACATGCTGCCCCTGCGAATACAGGGTCGCACCAATGATGGTCTCCCCTGCTACCAAGGGGTCTCCCTAGTGAGCTTCTCCCTTACGGCCAAAGCTCCGCCCTAACGACATTCGCCACTGCGCCCAAAGTTTTGCCCCAACGAGAATTGCAGTGACATTAAGTAACTGCAACCCTTCAGTCAACCCGTTTAGAAAACCCAAATCTTGACTTTCCTCCCCAATTCTAAGGCATAAACCTGATGAATATCCTTCCAATATTGAAGATACAATTCCCAAAAAGGTTCCTTGCATTGTCCCCACTTTCGGCAAGTTCTTCATCTTCTTTTATTCTTAAAATTTCATGGCTTCTTCCATTAATGAACCCCAATTGATGAAGTTCATAAAATCATATGATAGTCAATATATTATTGGGTAATTCCTTATTCCATGGGTATACTTTATGCCTAATATCATTAATATATCAAAATTTCGATGTTTAATCCATAAAAACTTTGCATCTTTAACCCTGTTATAGTCAAATCTTTTCGCACTATTTCGAACCCCTTCCTACAATCAAATTGTGCTTAAATTTGGAGCGCGAGTTCCTGGTAACGTTAGGAACCCCATAGTAAAGTTTATTTTCCATTTAGGAGAGCGGACCTCGCAAGCCCATTTAAGGCCCAATTTTAGGTCCAGTGTAGAACTTAGCATAAATTACATTGTTAGAATCTTATTAACTTATAGAATACCATGACGCAAGTTTTAGATCATTCAGAGATTGTTTGACATCAGTCAGAGTATGGTTTGTGACTTTGCAGCGCTTTATTGTCGAATAATAGGTAGGCTCCGTGGGGCTATCTCTGGGCTTATAGCTATAATAATTGTACTAAATAGCATTTGTGGGTTAAGTAGCTAGGTGGATATAGTGATCCTATACCATTCTTTAGTCTGTTCCATATTGATATTTATATTTTGGCATCCGATTGATATGGTGCATATGACTTAGAAATTGTCTAGAGATACTTGTGCAAGGAGTAAGAAATTGTTATTACATTATGATATATTGGTATATATATTTTTTGATATGTTGTGCATTCATGACACGAGAAGTAAGGCCTATGTCTCTGATAAGAGTCATTGGGGCTGGGTTAGTATCAATTCTTGATTATTGAGTCGTAGAGGCTAGAGACCCATTGAGTAATAATGATAAATCAAGATAGAAGTGATAAATTGGAATACTTAATAATTATATAAGTAAATCGCTTTTTAACTTTTTTTTAGACTCGGTATTGTATCAAGAACCTGGTATTACTATTTTGGCTTGTTTTAGTCCAGGAAGCAACCTGGCATGGGGAAATAAAATTTGATTAATAAATGCAGGGACTTGAGACCAATTTCGTTTGACATTGAGTACAACCGCTCGGACTTGAGTCCGTTGTCATATGGCAGTGAGTACAACATTTTGACACCTATTGTACTACTGGTTATGGAAACTTGATGATACCCAATCTATTGAGAATACTGGTGATACTATTATATATAGGTGTTGTAAGACTTGACATGCCAAGGATGGCTTGATGAGACTATTGATATTTGGCACGAGATGCAAGACTGTTGAGACCCTTGAGGTTTTGAGATTTGGGATGTGAGGTTATGATTATGTTAGAGATTGTATGTGGTGACATAGCTCCATGGACCTTGTCTTCGGGATGTAGCTAACACAGGGGGGTATATGGTGATAGGTTAGCCTTCCATTGGTTCTACTTATTGGGCCTATGGGTATCGGAGGATATATGTATACAGGTTAGGTTACTTAATCTATTTGTATTACTTTTCTGCACTTGTGTTTCTTTAGTGTAACTTGGCTGGGATGTAAGGCCTATGGTGAATGTGTTTTCTCTTTAGGTTACACTTCTTTATGGGGGATTTGTCAACATTTAATTGCATTACTTTATTATTCTTAATCGTTATTATTGATTAAATGATACTCAATGTTATGTGGGATATTGTGCCTAGTAGTATTATTCATTCATTCATCCTTTTTAATTTAGGTTACGGGTATACTGTCTGTATTCTCTTCCTGTCTCCTTTTGACTCCTATTCATTATATTATTAATCAGATATATTATTGCAAGGATTTCAGGTACGTCTTCCTTCATTGCCTGAGATCCTGTTATGTGATTAGCTAGTGATACATGTCTCTTTGTTACTTGATTCCTATTTGAGTAGCTAGCTTTCCTTGTTGTGTTTTTTTGTTTCCATGACCTTTTTACTGTATTTTGTTATTTATTGCTTTTATTATTATTATATGCTCAGTGGGCCCTCAAAGCCTACTGGGTACTGGTTACTTCAACAGCTTGTACTCATTCTACACTTGCACATGTGTAGATCCGGGTACAACTTCTCGACCATAGTTACACCAAGCTATTCATGTAGACTCGCTTTACTTCAGATATTTAGGGTGAG
This sequence comes from Withania somnifera, assembly GCA_039654485.1. Classification (NCBI taxonomy): domain Eukaryota; kingdom Viridiplantae; phylum Streptophyta; class Magnoliopsida; order Solanales; family Solanaceae; genus Withania; species Withania somnifera. Next base: position 23,820 of record JBDJHY010504193.1, on the reverse strand, counting down.
CTTGGTATTCAGTTTTACTTGTTTCTCTTCATCTTAACATTTCTAGTTGATCTCCATGTATTTCAGAGACACAGTTGTATTAGACATTTTGGATTTCTTGTTTCTGTACTTAGTGGTCATTTGACACAGATACCAGGTTTTGGGCATGTTATTTCACTCCACTACTTCCTATTATTTCATCATTCACTATCTCTTTAAATTATCCTTTTCCGTATATGATATAGTAGTCATCCGTTTCGGACTACGGGTTGGTTCTCCTACTGGTGGTATAGTAGGTGCCATCATGATCCAAAAAAATCAGGTCGTGACATTCTCCTTCACAACTCTTTAGATGTATGATCTATGCATAACGTTAGTTCTGATGCATGTTATTAAATTATTGTTGATGTTAATGTGTTTTTTCCCTTCTACTTTCATTTCTCGAAATCCCCTGTATGATTTACTTCCCTTTTCAGTGGCCCTATTAGAAATTGAATCTTCTAATTGATTACCCTCTCTATGAGTGCGTTGTACAACTGTGTGCCTATTATTTAAGATGTTAAATCTCTTGGATATACTCCACTATGTTCCAAGATGGTTTCCATTTACCAGTAACGATATTGTAGTGTAACATAGAATCAATTATCATGATTACTCTATTCAAATGAATTTTTGTACAATGTATGCATGCTTCCAAAATGGCCATTATTTCTACTTCAGTATTAGTACTATCCTTTATCTTTTTTCTTTCTGCATATACAATATCCCCAGCTTCATCCTTTAGAAAAAAAGCATAGAAATTCTCCCTAGATTTCTCTATATGCCCCATCTGTATTATATTTCACCTATCCTATAGGAGGTCATTCCCATAACACTTTGATGATTTTGACTTGTGGTGTATGTTTTTTCAATTCCTGCAACATCTCTGTCCATCTAGTTGAGTAGGTGCTACTAGGTCCTTTCACTTTTACCAGCATGTGTAAGGTTTTAGTAACATTATATATTACTCTATGAGTTGTTGGGATGTTACCTTCATGCTTTCTTAAGTTTCTCTTTCTCCATAACTTCAAATTATTATTCATGGAATATCCTGATAGTATGGTTTGATGCTATGCCTGACCGGATCATTCCACCACATCATAATAATCTCCCTCAAGTGTAAAATTTCCATATTAAAACCTGCAAAAGAGAAAAAGTAGGACCAAGTCCTATTAGCTATTTTAGATTTAATAAACAAGTGACTTATTGTCTTTTTTTAAGATCTTGACAATACCAACATTTTGATGGAAAAGAAACCCCATCTCTTTATTCTATTATATACTGGGACCTTGAAATTCAACAGTATCTATATGAAAAAAAGTATCTTAAATGGAAATTCTTTACCTGTATCTCCTTCAAAAATCTTGTTTGGGTTCTCTTTGTATCTGATGTACTCCAATACTGACTTAACTGTGAAACTACCTTTAATTTCTAGCATTAACCAAGGTGTTTTTTCAACTGTCCTCCTTTAGGAGGGCTGATTGTTGTTAGGATATGATCAATTAATTCTAAAGATAGAGTATTCATCACTTTTCCTCTATCCTATTCTCTATTATTTCTTAATTCTTTGAGACTTTGAATGCTTTAATCCATTTTCACGTGTTCTAGCATCAAGTATACAAGTCCCCCAATCCTTTCAAGTAATTGTACCACCAATGACAAGATCCTATTTTTGGTTGCCACAAATTTGATGTTCAATTAAGTCCCTTGCTTGCAGTGTCCTTTTCCATATCTTTGAACCATTGTACCTAGTTCTCCACATTACTGAATTCTTATCCACTTCCTTGCAATATTTGTTTCTCATGTATATACTCCATAGTGTAGGCTTTGTCCTGAAATTCCACCATAGTTTATAGAAAAGATTCGTTGATGTATCTGCCATGGTTCTGAATCCCATACCTCCTTCCTTCTCAGGAAAGCATAGAGTTCTTTATTTCACCCAGTTCCTATTCTTCCCTCCTATACAACTACTCTAGAAAATTTTCCATCATCCTTTGAATATAGTTTAGTACGTTCATAGGAGGATTTATGACTGATAAACAGTGTATAGGAATGGTCTATAGTCATGCTTGAATAGTACTGCTGTTCCCCCATAAGAAAACATCTTTCCTTTCAAACTCTACAGCTTAGTACTAATTCTGTGCACCAACTATCTATAGTACGATTTTTGTTTTCTTGTATAGAAAATTTGGCATCCTAGATAGGTGAAAGGGAATTCTCCTCATCCAGTCCCTATTGTTATCTCTGTTGTAATTACAATTCCCATACTTATATTTTTATGTAAGTAGATGAGGCTTTTCTCCTTACTACCATGTTGTGCTGAAATCTGTTCATATTCTTTCTGGACTTGCATTACTTTCTGTATGGTGTGAGTTTCTGGTTTGCATAGTATGATCATATCATTTGCAAATGCAAGATGATTAATCTTAGGACCCTGTTGGCATTCCAAATCTTTTAAAGCCTCTTTGTGCTCCCAACTAGTTTAAAGCTTTTGACATCACTTCAGCTTCTAATATAGAGAGGGTAAGGGATACTGAATTCCCTTGCTTTAAACCTCTTGAAGAATAGAAAATTGGTTTCCCATTCAAAAGTATTAAGTACTAGTTGTTTTTCATCAATCTCACCATAATATCTGTTAATCTTTATCCAAATCCCATTCTTCTTAGTACTTTGTACAAGAACAACCAAGATACCCTATCATAAGCTTTTTTCATATTTAGATTAATGACAAGATTGGCTAGTTTACCTCTTTTCTTGATCTCCAATACAATCTCCTACACCAATAGTACATTTTATGCTATGCTCTTTCCTTGTACAAATCTTGCTTTTTCTATAGATATAATTTCTGGTAACACCCCCTTCAGTCTTTCATGGATGATAATTGAGAAAACTATCAACAAGGTTTTATTCAAGGATATAGGCTTCATGTAAGAGAAAGTCTTCACCTCTAATTTCTTCGGTAAAAGTACCAAGTTTGTGTGAGTCACAAATTTTTACAATATTTCCCCCTAATAAAAGGCATTCACCATATCACATAAGTCATATCCTAAAATATCCCATGTGTCCTGATAAAAGGTGATTGTCATTCCTTCTGGCCATGATGCACAATGTCTGCTAGGACCTATTACTACAATTTTCACCTCCTCTTTGTCTGGATATTTCTCTATTTCCTTGTTCATCTCTTTAGTAATGGTAGTTGGAATTACCTGCAGCATATCAAATTCTTTGGTATCTTTTGACTTTGTAAATTATTTCTGAAAGTAATTAACTGCCTCCTCAGTTATTTCCTATTGATTTTCCAGCCACTCTTTTTCTTCATTCTGTATTCTTGAAATTCTAAGTCTTTCTCTTCTACCATTCACCTGTTTATGAAAAAACTTGTATTTCTTTCTTCTTCTTTAAACCAATCTATTCCTACTTTCTATCTCCAATAGTCTTTCTCATTGCTTAATTGCCTATTTAGTTTTGTTTGTACTTTATGCAACCTCTCTTTATTACTTCCTATTGGATTCTTTTCAAATTCTTCCATATGTATCTTTATAATTTCTTCCAAGGTATCAATCTCTTGGAAAATATTATCAAAGGGTTCCTTGATACAATGCATTAGGGCCTTTTCTTCTTTCTTATTTTGTGATGATATAACATAAAAAGATTGTCTTTAAAATTTGTTATCCAGTTCTGCCTTATTACCTCCCTAAATGATTTCTCTTCCAGCCAAGAATTTAGAAATCTAAAAGGTTTCACAATATGCTCCTCTATAGTTCTAGATGAAATCAACACGTGTGCATGACCAGAACCACTCTTAACTAAGTGTTCTACTTAAATGACTGGGAATAACTCTTTCATCCTTTCATTGCACAAGACTATCTATCCTTTTGAATATACAACCTTCATCATCCTTTCCATTCCATAAAGTAAATTTTCTTCCTTTGAAGCCCTGATCTTCTAGGTTGTAGGTATTAATACAGTGACTAAATTCTTCTACTTCTTTATTTGTAATTGGCATCCCCTTAGTTTCTCCTCTTCATTACATATTTAATTGAAGTCCCTCTGCACTATCTGTGGAACATCATATATAATAGCGATGTCTTATCTCATTGTTTCATAACTTCCTCTTTTAGCCTCTGTATATTTTTCCTAAATAAGAGTCACGGAGATATCTTTTGTCAAGTTTCTGTTGTTCGACTCCAGGGTTAATTTCTAGTCCTTATTTTTAATAACATTATAATTCTTATTCTGATCTATAAATGTCAGATCTTTCAAGATGAATTAACAGTTGTTGTACTTGGTACGTCATGGTGTACTCGGTACGTCATGGTGTTCCACGCCTGTATATCATAGTATAACCAAAATTCCTCAAGGGGACTGTATTATAAATCCTCTAAACAGTGATACGATAGTTTTGAAAAGCTATACTTACTATCGTACAAAGATGGACTCAAGTTCCATCGACTTTACTCACTGCTGAACTAAGTCGGTCTCAAGTTCCAGCATTTATTAGTCAACTGATATTTCATTGTGCTAGGGTGTAAAGCCTGGTCTAAAACAAGTAAAAATAGTATTATCGGGTGTTCGATACAATGCCGAGTCTAAATAGTTAAAGGTCATTTACTTATATTATTATTAGAATATTAAAATTTACTAGTTATCATCCTTAACTGTAAATATTAGTAAAAACAGTCTTTAGCCATCATGGCTCAATACTCAGGTGGTGATACTACCCAACCCCAATGCACTCTCATGCAAGCCAAAGGCCTATCTCTCATGTCACAAATACACAATATAACAGAAATAATATATATATGATCACGTAAAACAACTACCTATGCCCTGCACAGGTATCACTAGACAACTCCTAAGTCACAGACACCATATAAATTTGGATGCCAAATATATATCAACAAAGAAACGAACCAAAAAAGGTACATGATCACTATAAGCACCTAGCTACCCAACCCACAAATGATATTTAGTAAATTTATTAAAGCTATAAGACCATAGATAGCCCCATGGAACCTACCTGTCGTCTGATGATAAAGTGCTGCAAGCTTACGAATATTACTCTGACTGATATCAAGCGACCTCCAAATGCTCTAAACTTGCATAAAAGTATTCAATATGTCAATAAGAGTCTAACGGTATAATTTATGCTAAGTTTTAGATTGGGCCTAAAATCGAGCCTAAATTAGGCCTGTGGGGCCTACTTTTCAAAACTGAAAATAAATATTTTCACAGGGTTCCCAACATTACTAGAAAACCGTGCTCCAAAATTGAACACAATTCGAGTAAAGGAAGACCCTTGAACAACCCAAAGAAAATTGTGATATGATATGGGATCCAGAAGGATTCGTTTCATATTGTTAACAAAAAACACAAAATGATAAATGCAGAATTAACAAAATTAAAGAATTGATTGAGAAATTGGAGATGAGAAGTGAAGAATAAGAATAGTTAATTCAAATTCTCGAATTAACTAATGGGAGAAGAGATTGAAAATCACCGAATGAGAAACTCTTTGAATTTCACAAATGAGTATCTTGATGTGACGATCATGGCAAGAAGTTCGTAACCAACAATGGTTGAGCACTATCACTAAAAAAATACCTACACTAAACCTAAGAACTAACAAGCTTACAAGGTTGATTTAACCTTCCAAATGATGAAAATGTCAAAAGTCCCCTCAACAATGAATGATCCTCTATTTTTAGAGGGCCAATTTTCATTATTTACACATGAGTTCAAAAGTGACTCTAATTACAAATTTACCCCTCAAGTTTGGGTCTCTTCAACTTAGGCCCTTGATGTCTTCAATTATCGCCCAGGCTATCTTCCATACACGGAATTGCTCCTCTTAATCCTCGAATTCGTATGTTAGGGCTTCCTTTTATGCTTTCACATTTCCCATGCTTTGGTTCATTTTGACTTGACCTTGAGATATAGGTCTAGAAAGATTGGTGTTTCTCGATAGCATATCATCCTCCTCTTCTTGAAAAGGATTTGTCCTCGAATCTAAACCTTGCAACAACAAAGAAGGAACACAAAATCAATAATTCCTCATGGAATGAGGGTTAGCACAAGAGTTAGTGTAAATGATAAGACACCAATAAAAATAACGATTACGACAAAAGACTCTTAGCTATCCCACTTGATAAGTGCACAAGAATTCCCGTAGGAGGGAAACATCACAAGAAAAGAATTACATATGGGCCAAACATCAAAATAAATAATCATCCACATGCAATCCTTATGGAAAGGAATGAATGTACGGTTCCCTTCAAGACTAAGCAACGGGGTAAGATCCTCAAAGGGTGGATGATAATACCCATAATGAGCATAACCCTAGAGTAACACTCCAAGGTACTTACTAGTATAGAATAACCAAGTATCAATATGTTCAAAGAGAAACATTCAAGTAAAATATAAGACACTTGGCTACTCAGTAGATAGGGAAAAGAGGGTAGATAAAATGATGCAATGCATTTAGGGAACTAATTATGCAAGTACATATTAATTCCCACTTTGAAAGAACACATGCTTCCCCTCAAGTCAATGGATGATTTATCCCTTTAGATAAGTGTAGTAGCAATAATAAAAGCCTTAGTCCATGCACTAGCCTCAATAAAAGATGGGGTCAGTGTCAAACCAACCCCCAGATACAAGGGAAAGAATATCCCACCATAAAAAAACATTGAAATTATTACCGAGGTTAAATGGAAAGAATTCCTTGCATTTGGGTCATAGAAGAGTCTGATTACCCCATTATTGACCTTACTTGCATACATAATACAATTCACATCAATACAATGATCATCATATGCAAATAAGTAATAAAAAAAAGGTGTCTCTCAAAACAACTTCATCCAACGTGTTCTCATGAGAAATGGTTCTTGTTGGTTCAAGTACAACACGGGATCGATCCGAATTAGAAACACTCAAAGATAAAGAAGAAATCATGACACAAGTATCACCTTCCTCTTCAACACCAACCTCTCCAAGTAAGGAAAAGGTTTCATCCTTGGAAAGTGTGTTATCTAACCATAGTGGGTTGTCAAACAAGCTATATCCCCCAAAGGAAGTTATACATTCAACATCATGAGATATCCTACTAGGTAAATCATCCATAGCCATGAAATAATAAAATAGACTATTATCCATGAATTCATACCCTAATTCATGAGTCCTTTTGCAAATACTAGAAAGGGAATCATATGTCATGGAATAAAGATCACAATTTAAGCACTCAACATTACTATCATCAAGGTCAACTTTATTAACTCCATTAATACCATGAGGGATATTACACATCTTATCTAATCCTTCTTGTAGTGGGTCATTTTCATTCTCAAGTCATACCTTATAATCAAATATACTAGTTGGTGGCATTTCAAGTTCAAAGGCATCACACACAACCTTGCCATATTTGACCCAACTAGTTTAGCAAACTCATCCTTAAGATAAGGATTCCTAGTTTGACTCACACCCCCATGATAACCATATGAATCATGATTCAAACTCACATATGAATAAAGAAACTTATCATCATATGTATAAAATAAGGGTGGGGTGTCGAACAAGCAATAACTATTGAGAACTTCATTGTGACGACATTCAGCAATTGGGATCCTCAAACAATCAAATAAACCAACAATATCATCACCCAAAGGTTAATGCCGCTCACATGGTTGTGCTCTTCTTTCAAATCTATGAGCATTAACACTAGGTGGACATAGAGTGATCACAGAGAGTCAACTTGGTCATCTAAAGGATCAACTAGTGTTTTTCTACTCACAACATTAGAATCACCATGCACCGAGATAATACTATGTGTATTACAAGGTAAAAGCTCATTAGTCCCATCATGATACAAACTATCACTTACATTCACTTGGCTACTATCCACACAAGAGTAAGGGTGAGCTTTGTTACATCCGGGGGCACAAATATTATTCTTGCCTTGGCATTCCTCTTTGAAGCTCAATAGCTCCTTTAAAAATCTTCCATGAGCCTCATCTAATTTAGTATAATGAGATGCCTCCTTAGGCTTGCTTCCAAGAATCCCTGCATAAGAGTTAAACCAACTAGAAGGAGAACAAGATTTAGTGTAAGTTTACGACAATCCACTCACTTCACTCCACCACATCCTCTCATTTTTTCTCTCTAGGATTGTCACATATCACTCCCTTACTCCTCTCAATCTTTTGTCTCTCATTTGGTTTGGAGTTGGGATGCATTCCAAGGATTCCGGGTGTAAGGTTGGAAGACCCTTTCATATCAAGCTTCCACTTGGTTGTACAAGGAGTTGAAGTAGTAACTTCTATGCTTGACTCCTTAGTAACAACCTCACATGGTGCATACTCTTTTTCTTATACTAAAGACTCCTCTATTGCCCCTTTACAAGGAGCCTTCATAACTTCATGTACCTCTTCGGCCTTAAGCCTAGCAATTAATTGAGAGAGCTTGTCAAGACCCTATTTTGTAGCTTTTGGGTCCGCATCCAAGCTCTTCTCTTGTAAACAAGAGGTTTCAATTGGAAGTGCTTCACTTGTCTTCTTAGTGTCAATGGCCAATGGAGATAAGGATGAATGTCGTTGAAGCTTTGGTATGTAGTGGTACCAATCTTGCACATAGGGAATTTGATGGCTTAGGAACCAAGGATTTCCCAAAAGTATTCGGAAATTATTCATGGGAATAAGATATCACCATACCGACTCAAGAGGACCACTTAGTGAAAGTGGTACCATCACTTCCATATCTACCCAATGTCCTTGAAACGGATAAGAGTTTTGTTTCAAGTTCCTAGACAATACCAACCAGGTAACTGCATGAGGTGTGATAAAGTTTCTCATGACACAATCATCAAATTCAAGTAATAAGCCTTCACCACAACCTACACTCACATTGGTTATAAATATATCTCTCACCGGGATTTTCCTTCCTTATGTTTGGTAGGAAGAAGCACAAGACAAGGGTGAAAAACCATCCTCACAACTTCCTACACACTCCCCTTCTTGGATGATTGCATAAAAATTCAATACATGTTCGTAACCATAGGATCCAATCCCTTGAATTCCTTCGTCATACCTACAAGAACTAACAAGGTCCTCAGAGAACCCTAGTTCGCTTTCATGAGTTCCTCTATAACTACTCATGTGATCACAAGCACAATCATAACCCATGGATTACATTTTAACTTTAGGGAACCTACAAAACTCAACAAACAAGTTAGTTTTCAAAGCCTCACGCCTCTCTTATTTGAATATTCACTCAACGTACCTAAGGTGTCCTTCCACAATTGATAAGGAACTAACTTGACAAATCACTTCACAAGGATACTTAGCTTTTGTGGAAAAGTGGATTTTTATTGACTCAAGCAACGTACAAAAGAATAAAATGCACAAGAGCCAAAGAAATAACAACATAATAAAAGAGAAAAGCTTAAAATAAATCACAAACAAAAGACGGACAAAAAGAACCAACTAACAACTAAGTAGAAGAATTACTAGTCATTAACTAGTTTTGGAATTCTGAAAGAATTTGATGCTAAAAATTGAAACTAAAAATGATAAACTTGAATTGAACCGGGGAGAGATGCTACCACCAAGTTTGAATACTTTTAGAAGTGGTTTAGAAGTATACTTGACCGCCATTTTTGTAGGCGAGCCGCCCTCCAAAGGGAGGCAGCCGCCTTCTTGGGCAGTAAGGGGGAGGACTGGCAGGTAGGTGACCGCCGTCTGAGCGAAGTACACTGTCTCTCTTGGTGGTGGCATCCTTCTAACTTCCATCCTATGTAGTGGGCCGCCGTCTTGGGAAGTAAGCCTGGGACGTGTGTGGAATTTCCTCTTTCTTTGTAATTACTTTTGTATCCCCAAGCCTTATGTTTTCCCACCAAAATACCTCAGCCAAAAACACCTTTATGCACTCAAATTTGAAGCTCCAATTGTATCAAACAACACTCCTTGAAGACACACATTCAACAAGACTTGAATTTAAGCAAGAACACCAAATTCCGAAAAAGTTTAAAACACCTCCGAATTTAACAAAATTGAAACCTAGGGTTCTTATGACTTGTAGAATCCAATCATCAACTTTTAAACACCAACTAGCAACAAGGTGAGGATGACGGATCAAATGTACTTGTTCTTCACCTTCTTCACATGAAGATGTGAAGAACACTCATGAACATGTTCAGCCTTCAAATATCCAACCACCCCCAAATTGAATTCTGATTCACCTCAAATTTCCAACCACGAACTCTCTTTGATATAAGGAAAAATCTACAACACCTTTCAACATTCAATTCACAGCCGAATTAAGATCCACTTGTTCTTCTCTTTCAAACTTGAAGAACACCATGGAAGTTCATTTTCCAAAAAATGGAAACCTTATCAAATCAAGTCCAAATTTCACCAAATTTGATTTTGAAGCTCCTTGAGCTATAAGAAACAACTCTAGCAACTTTTGGAACCACACCAACAACAAAATTAAGGAGAAATTGAGAGCAAATTTTTAGATCTACTATGAACACCTTCAAAAGATAAAAATTATCAATTCAATTCCAATTTTACCAAAAATTGATTCCCACACTCTTCTAAGTATAAGAAACAATTCTATCAACTTTCGAAGCCTGAAAACCAACTCAATCAACATGAATTTGAGTACAAAATTTGGAAACTAAGAACATGAAGAACTTAGAATTCAAATTTTAGAAACTCATCAAAACTCTACCAATCTGTACCAAATTCGAAACCTAAGCTCCTTGATACATAAGAATCACTTCTCAATACCCAGAAACTTTGGATTCTAACAATTCAACTCCAAATCGAGCTCAAAAATTTGAATTAAAGAAGATGAAGATGAAGAACACCAAAAACTGAAATTACCTCAATTCAACTCCGATTTGGACAGAATTTTAACTATGTGATCCTTGCAACTTGTAATTGGGGATTTCAACTTTTCAAAACTTAAATCTTCTTAGATTGATCCCAATTTCAAATCGCAATCAAGCTCAACCTTAAACAATAGTAGTGGTGGCAAATCATCTCTAATTCAATCCAAATTTAAGACACGTGATCCAAATTATTAGGAGAAAAATTCCTAATAATCAATATCCACAAACAACAACAATTGAACTCGGATCAAATTTTTGGAATTTTTTTGGAATTATTAATTTTTTATTCTTTTTGTGATTTTTGAGTTTTACAACCTAGGATTGTAATTTGACGGAACAAATTACGTGCCGAGGCGCTGATACCAGATGATATGATATGGGATTCGAAAGGATTCATTTCATATTATTAACAAAAAACACAAAATAATAAATGTTGAATTAATGAAATTAAAGGATAGATTGAGAAATTAGAGATAAGAAGTGAACAATAAGAATAGTTAATTCGAATTCTCGAATTAACTAATGGGAGAAGAGATTGAAAATAACCAAATGAGAAACTCTATTGAATTCCAAAAATGAGTATCTCAATGTGACAATCGTGGCAAGAAGTTTGTAACCAACAACGGTTGAACACCATCACTAAAAAAATACCTACACTAAACCTAAGAACTAACAAGCTTACAAGCTTGATTTACTCTTCCAAATGATGAAAATTTCAAGAGTCCCCTCAACAATTTGAATGATCCTCTATTTATAGAGGACCAACTTTTGTTATTTACACATGAGTCTAAAAGTGACTCAAAATTACAAATTGACCCCTCAAGTTTGGGTCTCTTCAACTTAGGCCCTTAATGTCTTCAATTATCGCCCAAGCTATCTTCCATATATGGAATTGCTCCTCTTGATGCTTGGATCTACATGTTGGAGCTTTATTTTGTGCTTTCACATTGCCCATGCTTCATTTCATCTTGACTAGACCTTGAGATATAGGTCTAGAAAGACTGGTCCTTCTCGATGTCATATCAAATTGAGTATAAAAAAGCCTAAAAATTTGACCTTTATGAATTTATACGTTAAATTTGAAAAAAAAAACATTACTATGATGAATAATAACCTTAAGGAGTAGGGAATTACCACATAACTTTGGATATAATTGAAGGAATCAAGAAATCATGACTAGGGAATTAATGGAGGAAGAACTCTAATTTTAATAAAATTTAACGAATGAAATCACTTACCGAAGATGGGATGACATACAAAATCTTCAAGGAACTCTCTATGAATTTTAGGGAAGTTTCGAAGAAATTTTCACAACTTTTAGAGAGAAAACTGAAGAATATCCCTCATGTCCCAATTTATTGGACCAAAAGTGCCAATAAATTGGTACCTCTAACACTGCAGACACCGATTTATCAAAAATTGATCTATTTAGCAATAAATTGGTCCAATTAATTAGTCCATCAAATTTTTTGATAAGGTGTCCAATTTATCGGTCTTGGAAGATAAATCAACACTTTCACCAATAAATCAGTCAAAGCTGCACAAACAAAACAACAACTTTTCTGAATTTCAACCGTGGTTTAAAAAATGAAATAGACTCTAACTTTAGCACTCCGAATAAGTTTTTTATGTGGAAAACACATTCCTAACTCAATAGAATCAATAAAATATGCATCGTAGGTTGTTTGATAAAAATGACCCCAACCAAGACTTAGCCAAAATAAGAAAATTTCTAACCTTCCACATAACGACTCAAATCGAGCACAAATACCTTAGAAAATGTACCAAGGGTCAAACCAATCTAAATTCACCATTATAGAGCTGATGGCAGCTTTAGAATTCTGATTCAATACTCCGAACACCAAAATACCACTCAAGCTCCAACTTAGGCCTTAAATTTAACTAAAATCCAAAAATGAGCACAAATTGTAAATAAAAACTCCGAACACAAACTTAAGGTAATTCTTGACTTTTTTTTGTCATTCTGGAGCTGAAAGAACTATCGAAATTAAATTCTGAGATTGTTTAAAGGAAAGTTTACTTTGGTCAGCGAGTACTTAGTTTTATGCTCTAAAATAGGCAATTTGAGATATTTCTCTACCGAGCTGCTAAGGATCTGAACTAATAGTCCCAACAAGTCAAAATGACTTGGGAAACTATTGAAATCCTCTAGAATGCAAACATCATGTATTTTTCATAAATGACCTTGAGGGTCATTACTTATTTGGTTGGAGGTATAGACTGTAGGATATAATATGGCTCGTACACCTAACAGTGGATTCTACAATTTATAGAACAAAGTCCAAGTATAGTGGTATGACCAAACATACGAATCATATGATCACCATACGAAATGCATGGTCAATCGTGACCTAATGTCTTAGAAAAACTAGAAATTCCTCAAGGTCATACAAAAGCTTGCACAATCCGTGGACCTTCCATATAGACTGTGTAGGGGAGTGTACCGTGCATACTTAATTTTTTTAGAAATTGTTTGTAGCATCAAAGTGATGTACGATCGAAACTATAGTCCCTACCCCTACCATGGTCCGTACCTAAACCTGTCCTGAGAAAATATGTATTTTTAATTTAGTTTTTTTTGTTCATGTGCTAACCTTATAATGACTGGTTTCTAGACAAGTACCATGGCTCCTAAAATTAGATGTCCGGAGGAGCTCAACCTACCCCTTCCTCCTTTCACTCTAAGCATGATGGATCATATGATGATAGCCAATAGTCTAGTGGGTCCCAGGTTTATTATAATGTATGGTTTTCTTTGTATAAGGTCCGATAGTCTAGGTCCCAAGGAATGATTGTGGAAGAAATTGTACAAGCTGTAGTTGTTATTGAGTCTTTTCTGACCAAATATGAAAAACACAGAGTTGGTTCTTGTGATGAATAGCCTGTAAATAATGCAACACAGAGCTCGAGTGAGGAGGAAGAAGAGTTAGATATGCAGATACAGAAATGGAGTTATGTGATGCTTCTACCCCAAAGCCTACAGATATTGATTTTGATGAGCCAAGTTTAGAGCAACACATGGCTACAGCTACAAGAGATAGATGGATCATATATGGAACCAAAAATTTCTATTATAATGTAATATAGGGCAATTAGGGTGAAAAACTAAAGAAGGTATTCGCTGAGGAATCCGAGGTGTAGATTTATAATCCTAATTCTGTACCAGAGGTTCAAAAGCTATTTGAGCAGTTGAGGTGTAGATAGGTTGCCGAGATCACTGAGTATTACTCTCCTTACCTTATTCATAAGTATACACGAACTACATGGTGACTATGTTAAGTTCTATAGGGGAAAAGTCTATGCAAAAAGATTAGGAAGGTTGCATAGCATATGTACAGTCCACACGTTCTTCTTCAGGCTTGAGTCGACACCACTGGCACTAACCTCTGAGTTTGATCATCATATATGGTAGGTGAGAGCATGAGTTCCAGATGAAGAATCTGGTGACCAAGGTAGAGACTATGGGATAGATTTCATAGAGGATTGCACTTGATTGTTGCTAATGAATGATGGGTTACTTTGACATAAAAATAACTAAGGCTTCTTTAACATTTCCTGCAAAGGTTTGGTGGAAATTGGTGAGGACCTAGTCGAGACTAACAGGTAATGAAAATTATCTTGACCTAGAGAGAGTGATATTATTATCTTACATCATGGAGGTCTACTCCATCAACGTGGCCCATATTATAGCACAAGAGAACAAAGACCACATTGTGGTTGAGGGAACGACTTTTGCTTTCAGGGATATGTTTCATGAGATTTTGAGGGATGTTGGTGTCTATGGGAAGGGATATGGACGTGATAAAAAGGTTTAAGACTAAATATAATATAACCTTGATAAATGATGTGGAAAATCCAATAGCATGATAGAGAGAACTACTTAGTATACCTGCAGCGCAGGCTGCTGTGTAGCTGACTATATAACAGGCACATGGGGTGCTCGCTCCTATTAGGGAACCTCTATCTAATCTTGCAGCTATTGTTCCAAAGGGAGAAACCTCTCCTTAGTCATCAACCTATCCCAACCTTCCAGATCCATCCACCACAATACTCGAGTTTGTAGCACTGAGTCCGTAGTGCCTGAGTTCTTAACTTCTGAATATTGTAAGGAATTAGTAGTTCCCTATGACTTTTTGGTAGATCATTTTGAGTGGAATTAAGCTATACAGGATTGCCTCAACCAGGCTATCAAAAGAATGTTATCTATTTTGCAGAAGAAAAGTAGAGACACTTAAGACAAAACCAGCTCGAGAATCATATAGAGATAGACTTGGTAAATGTCGCATCAATAGTCTTTAGTCTTGTATTAGTATGACATTATAGAAGTTTTAGGAACTATAAATGCAGAATATGTACAGATATAAAGATGAGTTAAGGGATGATATTTCCAGGATCTCTACTAGGCCTTCCCCTTTGGCAGCTCCTCCTAGGGCCCTTATGGACATATTGCACAGATCACTGATCCCTTTACCACCCAATAATCCATGAGATGTCGTTTATAAAGGAAAATAACCATATAAGTGTGAGAAGAAGAGAGACATGACTAATTTATTCTTCATACATCATAGAGAGGAGCGACGAGCCATTGATGAGTCTATATAGACATATGCTGAGCATTGAGCTCTAATTGCTAGTCAGATTATGACCTAACAGGTTGGGACCTCCTATAATTCTAATGTGTATCACCGCCTCCACCACCACTGATCTTCCTTAGTTTTACTCAAACTACATTGTTCCTTAGGGCTCTACTCATCCAAGTTTACTAGAAAGTACTACACCAGTGCCACCTAGAACCACCAATATTACCATGGGCAATGATCCTTAGGGGAGAGCCTATATTATTTAGTATGCCTATCAGTCGTGCCAACATTGCTACTCATCCCGGCACCTAGGGTGTTTCTAGTATGTCTCTACCTTTTTGACCTCTTCATATTTGGGTTTCATAAAAGGGCATTAGGGACTATGCATTTTATTCTGTTGGGGGTAGGTCATTTTACCCACTTGTAGTTTTTTTCTTGTCATGTTTCCTTTCTCATGAGTCTTTTCTATCGTACTAGAACCGACATATGTAGAATTTTTATTTTAGTTTTCTATTTTTATGTGTTTCATATAAGTATGGGGTCTAGAATAGTATTTGCAGCCTGCTTTTATTTTAAATGTTTGTATTATTTATATTGCATATGTAAATCTACCCCTAATAATTTTTATTTTTTGCTATGGATAACTTTGTATGATAATTGACCTTGGGATCTAATTATGAAATTGCAAATAATGACCTGTCAACTAGCAGTTAAGTTAGAACTTATATTCAACAATTGACAGTAGATAGTGTAGCTAGATGCCAAAAGAGTGTGAGGTTATATGTTTCCCAGTCCCCTATATGTTTACAAGATATAACCTGCCTGGTTAGTCGTGCCAAAGGTCGTATTTTATTCATATAGTCCACTTTAGCCTATAAAGAGCCTACCAAATGACATATGTATTTCTTGATTCCTATTTGATCCTATTAGCCTTTTCTTGTTCAACCCTGGCTACCTTTCCATCCTAAATTTAGACTTACTTATCTTGTCCTTGGTTCCTCCGAGGGAATTAAGACTCAACTCAGGATAAAATCTTAAGTTGAGGATGGGTATTATAAGGGTGGAAATAAATAATGTTCAAAAAGTGAAAGTGGGAGTTTAATAAAGTAAAAAAAACAAGATAGGTGCAGAAAGAGAAAAATGTTGAAAAAAAATAAAGAAGATAAGCGCAAATGCTGAAAAATGTTGAAAAGAAGAATAAGGGGAAAATGGAATATTTATAAGGAATAGGTGGAGTAAATAACATAGTGCAAAGGAGGGTTAGTCACTATTTTCCAAAAAATACCATACCCAAGCTTGAGGTTAGTTGGAAGCCAAAAAGTCCTATAGTGATCCTAATACGATTATCTAAAATCCTAGGTGTTGAAAATAAGGTCAAGCCTATGGTATGTTTACAGTAGTAGGTTGACTTCTTTGTGAGACTGGTCACACTAGATTATTCGGAAATCTTCCTTTGATTCAATATGAGAGGGACTTCTTTATTGTAAGGCAATCCTAGTTGTACTGTTTAATTGTTAGTAGGTTGGGTCATTGTCCCTAATGTATGTACTGTTGCATATTTGTAGTATAATATTATTTTTAGATCCTCGGGTGTTAGTTTTAGTAGATTAGTTAATACACGGATGGTTTTTGAAAGCGTGATTGAGGGATGATTTAATAAAAATATGCATTATAAATAATTATGGTTGTCATACTTCTTCTAGTTTCCTTTGTACATATTCATCTTTTTTTGTTTTATTTTATCGCTTAAGGATAAAAAATGGTTCTAAGTTGAGGGTGTTTATGCACTGATAATTTACGGCATTGTCTACGACAAAAATAAAAGATTTTTGATTATTCTTAAGTGATATTTTGTAAATTAAAAATATTTATATAGTATTTGCAGGGAATTTAAAAATCAGAGAAATGGGAGAAAAACCTGAAATGCACAAAGTGTGGTTTAAATGGGTGACCACATGGACTATTCCCTAGTTGCACGAGTTGTGGGGCTACCCGTGTGAGAAGTCTAGAGAAGACTATCTTGGGTCCAAAGAGTTTGCAAAGTGTTCCACCACCATTGATGGTACAGGTATGACCTAGTGAGACAGACCATATCAGTGGTCATTACAAAAGTTCTGAAGGCACTAGATTTCAAAGTCGCAAAAAGTTTCTAAGGAAAAGTGAACTAGAAGGTGTAAGAGTCATGGAAAGATTGCACGACCCGTGCTAGAAGCTATGACAGAGAAGCTTGAAGTATTAGAGTCAAAGTCTAGGGAATGGATACCTTCAAGGGTCATACAAAAGACCCACGAGCCGTACCTATGCTCGCGGGGTAGGACTTGGAATTTTGAATATCATAAGTGTTGGTTCCATGAGAGGGTATACTAACCTTTTTATTTAACTATCAAACATGTACCGTTTTAATAATAATTCTAAGAAAATATTTACAATTAGGTGTACCAAATTGGTTTTACCAACTAGTGCAAAATAAATCCTACCCAATACTGAAACATGTAATAATTAGCCCAATACATATTAATCTTAACCCGACCTATATTTCCATTTATAAATTTGTCCTAAGGTTTACTAATTGGCACATCAACTTGCATATATCTGATATTTCCATGGATGCTACTGGTGCCATGTTGAATTTTAGCTTCCGCTTTCTTCTGCTTTGGGTTATTAATCGATCTGCCTTGTTCTTAAGTTGTATATTCTTTTTATCTTTGAAAGGTAGCTTGGAGTCTTGATTTTATTTTGTATTTCCTTTTTAATTTTAATATCTCTGCTTTCCTCAGTGTGGTATGGTGAAATATGTCTTGATGTATCATGTGAAGTACGAGGATAGGTCTTTGGTAAACTATTTGGCTAATAGGTAATCATTTGAGTTGTTGTTTCTTTCTTCCACTTCTCCTTTTTTATAACATTGATTTCTACAGGCTTAGGCTCGGATATGGTGAACTTGGAAGCTCTAATCCTTCTTTTCTTATGAGAAAACTTCTAAGCCAGGTCAAACTTCCCCTTTGAGATCTCATCTCCTCAAACTTTTCTTGAAACTCTTTATAGTTTTATGTTAGCATTTTTGTAATGACCCTCATGGTCATTTATTATAAATATGTGACATTTTGCATTCTAGAGAATTTTAGCTATTGCCTCAAGTCATTTATGACTTGCTGGGACTGGTAGTTCGGATCCCTGGCGGCTCAGTTGAGAAATATCTTAAATTGCCTGTTTTAGAGCTTAAAACTAAGTATTCGTTGACCAAAGTTAATTTTTCTTCAAGACTGTCTTGAAATTAAGTCCTGATAGTTTGTGTAGCTCCGAAATGTCAAACAAAGTCAGGATTGACCTTAAGTTTGTGTTTTAGAGTGTTTATTTGTGGAATTTAGTTAAGTTTAAGGTGAAAGTGGAGCTAGGGTGATGTTCTAATGTTCATAGTGTCAGATATAAATTTTGATGCTTCTGTCAGCTTCGGAATGGTGAATTTAACTAGTAAGGGTGTTGGTGTTTCTGTTGGTTAGCTTGGTGTAATTTTGAGTACCTTTGTAAAGTTATGCGTTTTTGGATATTTTTGGTTTGACGGGTCATTTTTCTTAAACGACCTCAAATGTCCATTTTGATGATTCCAGTGGATCCATAATGTTGTTTTCATGCTATTTGCATATTTTGTTTATTGAAATTGGACTTGGCAAACTCATTCTAGATCCCTCTGAGTTCTTGAATTGAGCTATTGTGAAAGTGCAGGCGCAGGCCGCCCCTGCGAAGGGGGGTCGCACCTGCAATGGTCGCCCTAGGGAAAAAGGTCCTCCCCAACAACATTGACCCCTGTGCCCAAATTTTCACCCTAGTGAAATTGCAGTGAGTTTAAGTAACTGCAACCCCTTCAGTCAACCCTTTAGAAAATCTAAAACTCGATTTTTTTCCAAAATTCTAAGGCATAAACCTGTGGAAAATCTTTCCAATCTTGAAGATAAAGTTCCCAAAAGGTTCCTTGCATTGTCCCCACTTCCAGTAAGTTCTTCTTCATCTTTGATTTGTAAAATTTCTAGCATTCTTCCATTAATGATCCCCAATTGATAAAATTGATAAAATCATGTGATTGTCCATATATTATTGTATAATTCATAATTCCTTGTGTATACTTTACATCCTGTATCATTAATATATCGAAATTCCAATGTTTAATCCAAAAATTATATTTGCATCTTTGACCCTATTATAGTTAAATCTGTTCGAGCCCTTCCTACACTCGAATCATGCTCAATTTTGAAGTACGGGTTCCTGGTAACACTGGGAATCCTATAGTGAAGTTTATTTCCATTCTGGCGAGCGAGCCCCGCAAGCCTATTTTAGGCCCAATTTTAGGTCCAGTCAAAACTTAGAATAAATTACACTATTAAACTTGTATTAACTTATATAGAATATCTTGACACAAATTTTAGATCATTCATAGTTCAATTGGCATTAGTCAGGGTACGATTTGTGACATTACAATGCTTATCATTGGATGGCAAGTAGGCTCCTTGGGCTATCAAGGGGCTTATAGATTTAATAATTGTACTAAATAGAATCCGTAGGTTAGGTAGCTAGGTAGATATAGTGATCCTATACCGTTCTTTTGTCTGTTCCATATTGATATTTATATTTTGGCATCTAATTGATATGGTGTCTGTGACTTAGAAATTGGCTAGAGATACCTTTTGCAGGGCATAGAAAACTGTTATTACATGATCATATGTGGGTATATTTACTTGTTGATATATTGTGAATTCACGACACGAGAGGTAGGGCCTATGGATTCGATGAGAGTCATTGGGGCTGGGTCTTGATTATTGAGCTACAGAGGCTAGAGAATGGTTTGAGTAATAAATCAAGATAGAAGTGATAAGTTGGAATACTTAATAATAATATAAATAAATGGATTTTTAATTAATTTAGGCTCAGTGTTGTATCAAGCACTCGGTTATTTTGGCTTATTTTAGTCCAATCTTTACAAATTGGCACTGGGAAATAACATTTGATTAGTAAATACTGGGAATTGAGACCGAATCCATTTGGTAGTGAGTACAGTTGTTGGGACTTGAGTCCATCGTCGTATAACAATAAATACAACTTTTTGACACTTATGGAACTATTGGTTATGGAAACTTGATTATACCTGATCTATTGAAAAATTTATGATACTATGATATACAAGTGTTGTACGCCTTGACATGCCGAGGACGACTTGATGAGACTATTGATATTTAGCACGAGATGCCAAACTATTGAGACCCTTGAGGTTTTAGGATGTGAGATTATGATTACGTTAAAGATCATACATGGTAACATACCTCCATGGACCTTGCCTCCAGACTGCGGTTGACACAGAGGGGGTATAGGGCAGAAGCTAGATATACTATTAATATTTAGGTTAGCCTTTCATAGGTTCTGCCTGCTGGGCCTACGGGTACCGAAAGAGATACGTATGCAGGATTAGTTACTTCATGTGTTTGTATTACTTTTCTGCACTTGTTTTTCAGTGTACCCTGGCTAAGATGTAAGGCCTATGGTGAGCTTGTTTTTTATGTATGTTGCACCTTTTTGGGGCGTCTTGTCAGCATTTAATTACATTACTTTATTATTATTATTATTTCTTAATCGTTATTATTAATTAATTGATACTTCATGTTATGTGGGATATTGTGCATAATAGTACTATTCATTCATTTATCCTTTTTAGTTGAGGTTACCAGTATAACATCCATATTCTCTTCTTGTCTCCTTTTGACTCCTGTTCATTATATTATTATTCACATATATTATTGCAAGGATTCTGGGTACGTCTTTCTTCATTGCCTCAGATCCTTCAATGTGATTAGCTAGCGATACATGTCTCTTTGTTACTTGATTCCTATTTGAGTAGCTAGATTTCATTGTTGTGCTATTGTTTTCATGAGCCCTTTATTGTATTTCGTTATTTACTGCTTTTATTATTGTTATATGTTTTGTAGGCCCTCGAGGCCTACTGGGTATGGGTTGCTTCAGCAGCTTGTACTCATACTATAGTTGCACATGTGTAGATCAGAGTATAGGTTCCTAACCGTGATTACAACTAGTTGTTCGTGCAGACTTGCTTTACTTCAGAGATTTATGGTGATCTTGGAGTCTGGATTTACCTGCTTATCTTCATCTTGAAATTTCTAGTTGGTCTCCATGTATTATGGAGACACAGTTTTATTAGACATTTTGAATTTCTAGTTTTTGTACTTAGTGGTTCGTTCGACACTGATACCGAGTTTTGGGCATGTTATTTGACTCTATTACTTTAGCTTATTTCATCATTCACTGGCTATTTAAATTGTGCTTTTCCGCATGATATATTAGTCCTCTACTTTGGACTACGGGGTTGGTTCTCTTACTGGTGGTATAGTAGGTTCCATCAAGATCTATGATATCGGGTTGTGACAAATTGGTATTAGAGCTCTAGGTTCGTCGGTGCTCGTGCACAAAAATAATGTCTAGTAGAGTCCTGTGGATCAGCGCGAAGATGTCTATTACTTATCTTTGTGATGCTATGGTGACATTTAGGAAATAACTTATCCTCCTTGATTCTAATTCATGTGCTTCATCCTTATATGTTTCCCCGAAAACCTACTCGTTCATATTCATTCTTCAGTAGATGATGCATTTGAAGTATTTAGCAAGAAAGGGCGAGCATTCAATACCAGTAGCTAGGACTCCTGTAAGGGGCAGAGATCGGGAATAAGGTAGTAGTAGAGGTGGTGATTCACCGAGACTAAGAAAGTTTAGGACTGTACCAGGGTCAGATGTTTGTCGCTGAGTAAGAGGTTCATTTTTTGAGATGGTTGGACGTACTGCCATAATTTTCCCTACTAATACAGCTAGAGCACAGAGATTTGCAGATGGTTTGCTTTTTCCTCTTTGGTTAGTGGTGAAGCCTTTGATAGTGATAGACCATTCTTTTGCTCAGGTGCTAGACCACATGATGTTTATGAAAGAATTGTACAGGGAGGCCTATGGAGTAAGTGTCAAGGTAAGTGATCTTCCAACTGTTATGGCCAGTTAGGGGATGGTTATTGTTCTCGTAAGATTAAGCTCATAGGGGCGTGTTTTGAGTGCGACATAGAGTGTCATTATGCCAGATCTTTCACCTAGTGGGGTAGTATTCAACCTACTTTGCATTCTATTTAGACAGACGGTGCTAGTGATGCCTTGTCAAGGAATCTAGTTTAGCCAACATTGTCTGTCACTCAGACTTTCTCACCACCAATTCAGGTAGCATCACCAGTAGTCTAGGCCGTACCACAAATTTTAGTTTAGGTTCAATTAGATGTTTGTGTTTAGAGTTTCGAGATAGAATGCAGGCAATATTTCTTCTATGGCTTTTGGTCGGGGTTGTCCAAATTTTGTGGCAAAGGATTCTTGGAAATGTAGGCGATTGGGGTTATGCTTGGAGTGCGGTAGCTCCATTCATGTTGGTAGGGTTTTCCCTCAAGGCCCTGTGTGCTATGATTGTGGAGTGGTAGGTTACCTTTGATGAGAGTGCCCTTAGCATAGGGTGATTCAGTCTTCAGTTAGGGGTGCTCCTGAGTTTGTTTTTACACTAGTTAGAGGTGTTCATTATGGAGGGGTAGATGCCCCATGTAATTCTTAGTGTGGTGAGACAACTAGTTTGGGTTGTTATTTTGTTAATCGTGGATAGGCTACACCTGTTGTTATCTTGAATTTGGCAGAGGTAGAGGTGAAGATCTAAGGTTTATTTTACATTACTATTATCCCATTGGGCTTTGGTCTGCCTTGGTGATTCTTGTTGTCTATCTATTTATTTTATTTTCCCCTATGTGTTGATGTTGGCTAATACACCATGGTTTGATTGTTATTTCTTATCACTTTATAACTTAATTCTTTAGTGGTGGATTAGGATGCTAGACTAATTGGGTAGCTGAATAGGAGGCTTGAGCTTTGTTAAATCATGTTGATGCTACGCTTGGTTTTGTTTCATTGAGGAGGTTCATTGATAGCTAAAATTTTTTCATGGTTCGTAGTATTATTTTTTCTGGTATGGGTAGGTTACCCATGCTCTCTACACAGTTCTCAACACTCGCACCAAGATCATGGTCTTGGCCATGCCTGTCATATGATTGGCTACATAGTTAGGTTTTTTTGTAATGACCAACTCAGTCATTTCCTTGCCTTCTTCCTTCTTTCTATATTTAGAGCCATTTGGGAGTTCCCCCAAGTCATCAATGACTTGGTGGGACCGGTAGTTCGGTGCCGAAGTGACTCATTCCCTCATTATCTCAGTTTCCCTATTTTGAAGTTTTGATTTTG
>JBDJHY010504083.1:0-17183 GCA_039654485.1 Withania somnifera | reverse complement strand
GTAATAAACCTTTTACAGATTTAGACTCGATATGGCATCAAGCACCCGGTAATACTATTTCTACTTGTTTTTTGCCAGGCTTTACACCTTGGCACCAGGAAATATCACTTTACTAATTAATGCTTGCACTTGAGTTTTACCCAGAGTCGGTAGTGAGTATAGTAATAGAACTTGAGTCTGTCGTCGTATGGCAGTGAGTACAACTTTTGACATTTGTGGTACTATTGGTTATGGATACATGGTGATATCCGATTTATTGATGAACTTATTGAGATATGATGATATATAGGCTTTACACATCTTGACTGGTCAAGCTAGGCTTGATGCTATTATTGATATGAGGCACACGATGCCAGACTTGAGACCTTAAAGGCTCTATGATTTGGGATGTGAGGATATGATTACGTTAGCTTTATACCTGGTGACATACCCCCATGGACTTGCCTCCGAGCTTCCACGTGATACGAAGGAGGGGGTATATGGAGTTCGAGGGATAACATACGCCGAGAAAGGTTAGGATAGCCTTTAATAGGTTCTGCTTGCTGGATCTACGTGTACCGGAGAAGATGCATACACAAGATGGTTCCTTCAAATACTATGTTTACTTTCCGTACTTGTTTTCTTTAGTATACCTTGGCTAAGATGTAAGGCCTACGGTGAACATGTTTCTTTTGGTATACGCTAGACTTCTTTCTGGGGGACTTGTCAGCATTTAATTATTTTACTTTATATTTGTATTACTGCTTAGTTGTACTTATCAGTTACTTGTTGTTTCTTGTTATGTGGGATTAGTGCCTTACCTTCTTGTTCAGTTATTTACCCTTTCACTTAAGGTTACCGGTATACCGACCATGTTCTACTCCTATCTTATTAGATTCCCATTTATTGTGTTATATTTCACATATGTTGTTGCAAGGATTGCGAGTACGTTCTCTTTCATTGCTTGCGATCATGTTATGTGATTAGCTAGCGCTACCAGTCTATGTTATGTGATTAGCTAGCGCTATCAGTCTATGTGACCTTTGTTTTTCGTACTTGAGTTGCTAGTTTTCCTGTATTGTTCTATTTCCTTCTGTGACCTTTTTTCTTGTACTATGTTATTTACTTATTTTATTATTGTTATGTGCTTAGTGGGCCCTTAAAGCCTACTGGGTACGGTTTGCTTCGGTAGTTTGTACTCATACTACACTTGCACATATGCAGATCCGAGTATGGCTTCCTATTCGTGTTATACAAACAACTATTCCTTTGGATCTTATTCACATCAGAGAGTCAGGATGAGCTTGGCGTCCAACTTGTTCTTTCTTCTCTTCGAACTTAAGTTATGTTGATCTCCATTGTATTTCGAAGACATATTTATACTACACTTACTTCAGTTTTGTCATTTTTGTACTTAATGGTTCGTTTGACACTGATATCATATTTTGGGTAGTTATTTCATTCTTTAAGATTTATGCAAAATATTGTTTTTTCTTAACTTTTTATATACTTCAGCATGTAATGTAGTAGTCCTCCACTTCGGCTTTGGACTACGGGGTTTGGTTCTCCTACTAGTGGTATAGTAGGTGCCATCATGATCCGCGAAATCGGGTAGTGACAATACCTTTTGGTATGAAGAATGTTGGAGCCATATACCAAAGGTTAGTGGATAAAATATTGGCAAAACAAATTGGCAGCGTGGTGGAGGTCTATGTAAATGACATCGTCATAAAATTTAAAATTTGGGGACGAGATTAAAAGATTTGGAGGAAGTTCTTCAACTTCTGAGGCATATAGGACTGGAGTTGAACCCGAGGAAATGCAATTTTAGGGTTAGCTCAGGTAAATTCCTGGGGTGAGTTGTATCCAAGAAGGGATTGAGTATGAAACCTTCAAAGGTGAACGTGGTTGCTGAAATGGAATCTCCAACATGCCTAAAAGACGTGCAGAAGCTGATGGGGTCCTTGGCATCATTGAGTTACTTTTGTCTAAGTCGACAGAAAAATAGTTACCGTTCTTCCAAGTTTTGAAAAGTGCCAAAAATTTCCAGTGGACAGATGATTGTCAAAGGGCCTTTGAGTACCTAAAATAACATCTGATGAGGTTGCCTACACTAACTGTACCAAAGCTGGGAGAAAGATTATACTTGTATCTAGCGGCATCTGGTGAAGCAGTGAGTGCTGTTCTAGTCAAAGAGAATAAGGAAATGCAAACACCTGTCTATTTTGTTAGTAGAGCTTTGAATGGAGCCGAAGTGAGATATTTACCAACTAAAAAGCTGGTATTGGAATTAATAACTGCAGCTCGATGACTTTTCCCCTACTACCAATCATACCCCATTTGCGTATTGACCGATGTACCTTTAAAGCAGGTACTTTTTGCAGCCCGAAGCCTCGAGGTGATTGATGAAATGGGCAGCCAAGCTCGGAGAGCATGAGATTGATTTCCAACCTCAAAAAGTAATCAAAGGTCAAGATCTAGCAGATTTTTTTTGTGGAAAGGCATGAATCCATCTCGGAGGCCACAAAATTTTCTACGAAGAAGGTAGTGGTAAAGAAAAACCAGAAATGCCAAGGGATTGTTGTTTCATGCATGTTGATGGAGCCTCCAGTGAAGACGGTAGCGGGGATGGAATCTTGTTTAGAAGTTCTGAGGGGACTGAGGTGACATATGTGTTATGTTTCACTTTTAAAATGACAAATAATATGGCGGAATATGAAGTATTGATAGCAGGCTTACGCTGGCTCATCAAATGAAGGTGAAGTCACTCTCAGTTTTAAGTGATTCCCAGATCATGGTCAATCAAGTGAAAGGTACTTACGAGACAAACGATGCCTAGTTGAAGAAATATCTGGAGGTAGTAAAGGGTTTTCAAGACAGATTTTTCTATTTTCAGATAACCAAAGTTCACTGAGATGAAAATAAGCGAGTTGATACGCTTAGCAAATTGACATCCTTAACAAAAGAAAAGAAAGGATACCAAGTATTAGTCGAAGAAGTTCGTCAGCCTAGCATATATGAAGTCAAAGTCTCTGTGGTTGAAGAGATGAATGACAGTTGGATGACCCTAATAGTAAGATATCTTACTTTGGGAGAAGCCCCGCCTTATCCGGCTGAGGCAAGGAAACTTCGGCTCAAAGCACCTCGGTATATATTAGAAAATGGAGTCCTTTATAAAAGATCCTTTTTTACAACCACTACTGTGGTGTGTGGGGCCCGTTCAAGCTAATTATATAATTAAGGAGATTCATGAGGGCTCATGTGGTAGCCACTTGTGTGCGAGAGGACTTGAGAAAAAGATTCTAAGATGGGGCTATTACTGGACCACTTTTTTTCAAGAAGCACATGACTTCATCTAAAAGTGTTCGAAGTGCCAATTCCATGCACTGATAACCCAACAACCTCAGATGGAGTTAATATCAGTGCAGAGTGCGTAGACCTTTTCTCAATGGGGGATTGATATCTTGGGTCCATTTCCTAATGCCCCAGGAAGGGTGAAATTTTTAGTGGTGGCCATATACTACTTCACCAAATGGGTAGAGGTGGAACCCTTAACCACGATTATAGGGAAAAAGATTCTAAACTTCGTCAGGAAGAACATTGTTTGCCAGTTTGGGATACCAAAGAAGATCATTTCAGTCAACAAAAAGAAATTTGTAGACGATCCATTTAAATCTTGGAGCGAAGAAATGCAAATCACCCAACAATTCACTTCGGTTGCCCACCCCTAAGCAAATGGTCAAGTGGAGGTTACAAATAGGACATTGCTGCAAGGCCTGAAAATGAGGCTGGGCAAAGCAAAGGGAGATTGGGTAGATAAGTTATCTCATGTTCTATGGTCGTATAGGATGACTCCAAAAAACACCCAATGGCTAAACCCCGTTCAACCTCACGTACGAAATGGAGGCAGTAATTCTTATTGAGATAGGGGTACCCATTTCGAGGTCATTACACTATGTTGAGAAAGGGAATGAAGAAGTGCTCAGGATGGTCTCAACCTCTTAGAGGAGAGGAGAGAAATAATAGTTATTTCTGAGAAAAATATGAGCTATTTATAGCTAAATATTACAACGACAAGGTAAAAAATACCCAATTTAGTCCGGGCAGTATGTCCTGAGACGAAATGTAGCTAGATGAGTAGAAAAGTTAGGGAAACTTGAGGCATACTGGGAAGGCCCACATCAGGTTATTGAGGCTTACAAATTGGGTAGTTATAAATTAGAAAGGTTAGATGGTAGTGAATTTCCAAGAACCTGGCATGTAAGTAATTTACAATGGTTTTATTAGTAAAATTGCAATTTTTAAACTTACATTCATTTCTTATAATTGTTTTTTTCCTTTAACTAATCTATGATTCATGGATTGAGCCTTGCCTAATATGGGCTAGGTGTCTTACTAGAATAGGCCGAGATTATAAATCAAACCCCTTTGGGGTATTCGGTTCGGTAAATTACCGCTACTCATACATAATAAATCGACTTCAAGTATGAATGTACGGTTTGGCTAAGCACTGCCTTTTTGGAAGAATTCAACTCGGTGAATTATCGATACTAACAAATAATAAATTGGCTTTCGAATGTGGAAGTTTGGTTCAGCAAAATGCCGCTTCCCTTGGAAATATTCAGTTTGGTAAATTACCAATACTAATATATATAAATTGATCTCGAATACGAGAGTTCGATTCAGCCAAGTGCTGCTGTAAACAAATGTATATAGTTAGTCTATGCAGAAAATTTAGGTCGGAGTCATGGTCACAAATAAAAATTATGAGAAAATTGATTTCATTGAAGATAGGTTCAATATCATAGATACATTTATTTACATAGAATAATTTTTACATATTAGAATTTCTAATTACTAGGTATATTGACTACTTTTACAATATCCTAACTCCTACGACCTTGTCAGTCCCGTGCTGGTCTACCTCGTCCCTTTCCACCTTTTGCAGGTATAATGTTCGAAGATGGGATAGTTGAGGAAGAGTTTGGATAGCTTGTGCTAGCCTGCATGTGAACTCGGAAACTCTAGGGTCACTTCTTCACATCATCATACTTGGCCAATATATGGTCCAAGATGGCCTTATTTGTTTGGTAATCTGGAGAACCCTCCCCATAGATAGAAACAATAATTACAAGAGTAGCAGTCAGCTAACAAACCCGATCTTCGACCTTGTCCAAGGTGTGTATACCTTCCTCGTCAAATACTATACGTTCGTATTCCCGTATTGATATCGAAGGCGATTCACCTCGGCCTCATGATGGTTAAAGTACAACTTGTACTGTTCTGCTTTGGATCTCCTGTAGGCAATGGTCTTCTCAGAACTATCCACGAGCTTACAGGCATCCCCCGTGTATGTCTTCAAGCTTCTAGCA
Source organism: Withania somnifera (assembly GCA_039654485.1). Lineage (NCBI taxonomy): Eukaryota > Viridiplantae > Streptophyta > Magnoliopsida > Solanales > Solanaceae > Withania > Withania somnifera. The sequence continues at coordinate 11,832 of JBDJHY010504083.1, read as the reverse complement.
GATCATCTTATTTTCCTCCATGAGCTGGTTCCTCTCTTTACTGGAGAGCTTTAAATTCTTTACCAAGCCTTGGAACTCAGAATTATTGGATAGACGAGATCAGAAGTATTGAATACATTTGTTCTTGTTGAGAAGCTCCTTGTTCTTCTCATGTAGGAGCCTCTGAAAGATAAGGAGTAAAGTTCTAAGAATGGAATTCTCTCTTTCCACTTGCTCAAGCATATAAGGAATGATTTTTTTAAAATTAAAATGAAGTTTGATAAGATTAATGAGTATAAACTGAAGTCAGAGTACATTAGGAAAAAGTATTATATTTTATTTACAGGAAAGGCCAAGTAGGCCGAAGTTATAAACAAATATGTAAAGAATCATCTATCTAATTCCCCCAACTTGATCTATGGTCGAGGTGGGCTCTATCTTGGAAGGGGGATCGAAGGATGGAGCATCGCCTAGGTCTTTGGTAGGGAAGCTCGTAGAGGCATCGTTAGCATCTGGTGAACTCTCTGTACGAGGCGCGTCCCCGGTAGCTAAAAACTCCTGGATGTCCGGGTCGGCATCCTCAGTACATGATCTCAGCTTCTCCATTATTAGAGGGGTAGAACACTGATCTATGTACTTGATTAATTGGAACTTGAGTTTCCATTGCATGGCTTGGATGTAATATTTATCCATATAAGCCTCAGTGCTGGCGTCATATCCAAACCTCTCTTGTCGGAGAGGGAGGTCTAGGAACTCCTCGACCACCTCATCCAAAATCACTGCACGATTTGGCTATGAGGAGAGCCTTACTTATGGATGAGACATATTTTGAGAAGGTATTAGTCAGAGTGACCTTCTAGAATAGCATCTCAGCAAACTACCTTTTCCAATTGATGAAATCACTCTTCAATCACTAGATCTCGACTTTAGCAACCTTTTGTTTCTCCTCAGCGGTTTTTCTTCTCTCCTCCGAGGCCTTTAGATTGGGCTCAGCCTCTTTGCGGAGAGCCCGTTCCTTCCTGAGCTCCTCTTTAGCTTGGTCCTCTTTAAGGACCAACTCTCCATGAATAGATGCAGCTTTATTCAAAATCTGTAAAATCAGAAAAAAGAACTAGCACTGGGAGAAGAAACAAGTAAGAGATTAGAATAGTAATCAAAAGGAATACACATACTTTTTTGAGGCCTGCCAGTGAGATGTCCTTGACTGGGACAAGCTCGGTAATTTTCTATCTTTTAGGAGCGGGCACCTGAGATGTGCTGCTCCTCTTCTTATCGGCCTTTTGGGCGGTCTTCTTTTCAGTTACCCCCATTATGATAAGAGGGAAGGAACTAGTTGCCTCTTTAGCCGACCCAGTAGAGGAGCTAGTTAGTCTGGGCTTCCTGGCGAGCTTGATTTGAACTATTGTAATAGAAGACAAAAAATTAGATACATAATTATAGTACAAGAATCAAGTATGGTTATCCACCTCAGATATACGTGAATCTAACTTAACAAACTACCTCTAGTTACTTCAGTGGCCTAATCCGACTTTACCAACTCTGTGACCTCATCAGTTGGGTTAAAAATGCTGATTTTTTCCCTAAAGAAATCCATATCGTCGAAAGTGAAATGATATGGTTCTATTTGGTCAAAGAGGTCGAGGTTGTGGACATTTACCTCCCAAATAGGATCATTCCTAACCCTACCCAGGTACCATTCTGAAGGAATGAGGGAGCCATTTAATTTGAAATTGAAAAATTTATCCTTCCACTCGGTATTTTTGGAAGGTTTTATAATCCTAAAATTACGAGTAGGGGAGAAACACCCCTTTGAAAATCCCAAGATTTTTATGGAGAAAAAATTCCTAAAAAGATCTATAGAGGGTTCTATGCCTATTTTGGAACAAGAAATTTTGAAGCCTATGGCAGTGCACATGGCGTTAGGCGCCAATTGCGCAAGGGTTAAATTATAACATAACAATAGTTTAGTTAACAAGGGAAAAGGGGAAAATATAACCCCACTATAATATATTCATAATAGATCGAGAAATACCCTATGGGAAAGGGGGGTAGACAAGCCCTGTCACAGGGGCGAGGAATGGAAAATTCAAAGTTAGAGGGGAAATGACATTCCCTTAAAAAACGTAATACAATATCCACAGAAAAACTACTTACGGTTCTTTGGTCCAACAAATCATGGTCATCAAAGAAATTTTGGAGCATGGTTAGAGTCAAAAAGTTAGGGTCATCACTACCTAATTGATATACCTCTGCTTATACCTACCAGAAGAAGGAAAAACATAAGGAGAAGGCATACTTACTGGTAAATTAAGGAAGAAGTAAAGAGGTAGACTGTGAAAGAAATAGAGAAGATAATTTTTTTAGTAAAAGTTGCATAATGATGGAAAGAAGAGTCGGAACAGGAAGATATAGCCTAAAATTATAATTTCAAAATACCCATTTATGATAAATAAATGGGAAAAAGGAATAATCATAATGATGGCACTATAAAGCGACGGTACATTTAATATTGCATGTTACCTAGGTACAAAAGTACTAAAAAAGGTGCGTCAATTGAGGGATTCATGACACGTGTAAGAAAAAGAGAGGGAACGAATCAAAATGATGAAAATGAAAAGGCGAGAAAACCAGACGAGGTAAAATCCCATCGATTCTGCTCTATAAAATCTACTTGATGCAGAATGTTGACTTCAGATCATGGGTATAAAGCTTGTATGTTATATTAACCTCGGTGAACTTGCGACCTAGAAAAACTATCCATCTCAGATGAATTGTATCGAAAATAAAGTCAGGTAACAAATGGCGACCTCGGTCAGATTGCCTCGGAGGGAAGCATGCCGAAGTAATTTCATAGCAAATGCATAGTTCACCTCAGCATGTATTACCCTGGTATATCTTTAACTGTAAATAGTAACCTCAGAAATCCCCAAAAGGGGATAAAAACCTCAGCCAGAGTGCCTTGATCCAAGGAGACGTCTCACTAATAATGTCAAAAAAAAAAATTAACACAGACCTACTCTATGTGATTCAGTCGAATGGTGTAACTACGCATCTCGAATTTCGGAGGGGGGACTAGTGTAGAATAAAGGTAATTAGATAATTACTGTATTGGATAATTACTATTTTAGATAATTAATGTCAATAGTTAGATTACTATTGTGGATATCGTTGAATAACGGCAATGATTGTTATTAATGCATTTAAAAGTGACAATAACCACGACGGAGGTTACTCCATGATTTCAAAGCCACTAATGTGGTAGTTACAAGAGGCAGGTATAAAACTCAGAAAAGTAGGAAGGCAAAGGTCTGCTCATAATACTATTTACAAAGAATATTCATATACTCTTCAAAAGCTTTTCGCTAACTTAAGCATCGGAGAATTACCCAAGGGACCACCCTGGGCTCTATTTTGTAGGTGCTTATTCTAAATCCATTGCTGCCATCTATTATTTCAAGGTAGATTTATTAGTAAAGTTGTTGGTGATCTTTTAAGATTCATAATTTTCTATTTCAACTGTTGTAAGATCTTCTTTTCTTGGACTATGTACATGTTAATTCAATATCTAACACAAGCAACCCAAGAAAAAAAAAGGACAATTAAAGAACGTGAGAAGTTGTCTCTAATACTCCTTGAGAATGAAGATTAATAACAAATTTAAAAAACCACAAGTTACACATTTCACCAATCGACTAGAATAATTATATTTGTAATCAACTATATATATATATATCCCTTTTTGTTAAAATCTGACCAAACAAGTTGAAAGGTAAAAGAAGATTATTAAACAAGAGGTAAGTATAGAAAAAGAAAAGAAAATAGCGTAACACAGCCTATAAAACTTTGTTGTTAGTAGGGGTGAACAAAATTGAACCGCAAATTAGATCAATCCAACAAATAGAGTCAAATCGAAAAATAAATCAGACTAACGATTTAATTTGATTTGGTGTTGAAATCCCCTCTCTCCGACTATAATTGGTTTGGTTTGGTTTAATCTAAAATAAACCAAACCAAATCGAACCAACTCGAATTTACATGTATACAATTTTAAAATATTTTATACACAAAAATATTATTTTGACATAATTTATAAATATTTCTAAAACGTTTTCATAGCTTTTATCAGTGAACATATTATTTAAAGTTTAAACTTATAATTCTGAATAGTAAAATTATAACTCATAGATATTTGTTAGTCAAATAAAACCCGAATTAATAATAACGCTAACAAAATATATTCAATTCAACACTAGGAATGACATAATGTTGGATATCTATTCTCTAGTTTTGCATAAATATACAAACTAGTTTATTTTTTTATTCAATACTTAGTCATGTAATTAATACTTACTAGACTTATTTAGAATAATTTAATACATTTAAATTATAATTATCTTTATTGTGACTTATTAATATGTAATATTTAATTTATATAATTTTATCATTTTCTTGAATATTTTATTTTCATCACTCATTTCATATTTTATGTTATTTTTTAAAAAATACCTTAAATAGTTGTATCTTTCTAGGAATAAATAAAATTTTGAAGCTCAAGTAAATTATATGCTTGTATGAAGACTTATTGAGAAAAACACTGAAAAACCCGAGAAAATAAAAAAAATCCGAGGTTGAAAACCCGACCTTTATTGGTTTGGTTTGATTTATAAATTTAAAAATCCGATAGATTTGGTTTAGTTTTGTATTTAATAAATCTGAATCAACCCGATCCATGTACATCCCTAGTTGTTAGCCTTGTTAGATAAGATGAACCTTATAATTGTTAGACAATAACTAGTTTAATAGTACCATAAATTTGAAATAATAAGTCAAATATTGTATTAAAGTATATATTCACCTAATACAATATAGTAAACAAATATAATTAATGATACGATATTACCCGACACCATCATCATGAACACAAGACTTGAAGTTGTATCCAATATGAATAGGTAAGGAAGGACCTTGGAAGACCTTTTCAAGCACCTAAACAAGAAATAACATGTGTGGATGATAGCGTGGAACACGGCGGGGTATGAAGAAGAAGAAAGGCGCAACACTGGACACTTTGGCGACATGTAACCTATCGCCAAAGTAAGGGAGATGTGGTAAGCTAGGTTGAAGGAGGACCACCAAAGGGGACCACCACTACACATTTTATTGTGGTGATGAGAGGCCAAGTTTGGCAACTCATCAAGGTGTTGAGCGACATATGCATCATGCTTGGCAATGGAATATTACCACTTTAGTCATTTTAGGCTATGTCAAGCTTCGACACTATCTCCTGGAATACTAAGCTAAAGTCAATGTATCTCAAAGTAAGCAAAACTATGAAGAAAATAGAAAAGTAGAGCTGATAATCATAATGGTTGTTTAGGAATCCTAATACTGAAATAGTTCGTGAATAACCAACAAAACTTATAGGAATGGTATGAACTAGTTTTTTGGAAACCTCTAACTTAAAGATAAGTTGCTGAGACAACTACCCCGCTAACTCTAAAGCTGAAACAGATATCCAACACTACTACTGAGAAAGAATGAATCTAAACCTCGAAGTGATGAGGACTCACCAAATAATTGGGCACTACAAAAAACCACCAAATGCTGGATTGCTAACTCTGAGTTTGAGCACCTAAATCTACATTATAAGAATAATGTAGTGCAAAAACAATAAGTATATAGGATATACTTATACACATGACATATAAATGCATATCATGAAAAGTAAAACAAGGAAAAATGTTTACGAGAGATAATGAAACCTTTTTCAAAACATAAGTGAAGTAATTCATCAACAAAAAGAATGACAGGAGAGCATTTTCTAACTAAAAAATGTCATGTAAGCTTATGACGTCTAATGTAATGTCACTAATTGGGAGAGTTCCTCAATACCTTAATAGGGCAAGGAGGGCATATAAAACTCCAATTTTGAGCGATCGAATAGCCTTTTGGTCTTATGTTCTATGAGTACAAACATGATTCTGGAATTCGGGGTATTAGTCTTAAATATGGAAACTGACAATAGTCTCCATACACTTGATAATAAATAATCCTTCCAAAAGAAGATATACCTATAGGCTTATAACTTTCAAAAGTCTTGTCATATATATAAAATGTGTAAAAGTCATAGGCTTGTCAAGGATCATTATTATTTGCAAGATCATAATCTTATCATGTCATGAATCATAACTTTTCATGTTATCATAGAATATAAACTTAAAATCTCTATTGAACGTAAAAAACTTATAAAATCATAATTCAAGTGAGACCTTGAAGTCATGGGACATGGAGCATAAGCATAAAACATGAGTAAAATCCATAACCATATTTAGAACATAGGAGTGAAAACATAGTATGATATTGCACTTTGATATCAAATCATAAATACCCTTGTTTGAATATAAACTTAACACTATAAAATTAATTTGGGAATGAGGGTGAAAGGGATCCATCACTAAAAATCCTGCAAACCTTGGTTAGACAAAGTCTGTTAAGAAGAATACTTGGTGAACTCTATTGCTTGAACCCTAGGTGGGTGGCTGGGAGAACATAAGCATAGATATTTCTTGACTTGTGAAATTTTAGAATGAAGAATGAGGAATTAATTTGGATGGATTCCATTTTTACCTCTTAATAATTACTAAATTAAGTAGGTTTAAGTATGAGGACATTGGAAAAAGACCCAAATGCCCATGAGAAAATGGGCTTAAAAGCTAAAAAGTTTCATCCTAGAAGGAGGGGAGCCATAGGGGGCCCTACTGTATGATGCGACACCCCTCATGAAGGCTAGGCAGTGAGGTAAAAAATAGGGGTAAAGGTGCAATGACCAATGTAGAGGGCCTCTTTGCACGATGCCAACCTTATTTTTGCATCCAAAAGTCACTTTAAACTCTAAGTTAGCCATCCAAATGATTTTTACAAGATATGTGGATGTGCATACTTAGTTTTGAAGCTCAGAATAGCCTCTAAATGACTAAGAACAAGAGAAATAATTATTTGGTTGTTATAATATCTCCTCCTTGGATTCATTCATCCTCGAATGAAGGTTAATGATAAACTAATGGAAAACATAAGGTGATCCTTACAAATATGAACATGATTTGCTATATTAAAGCTTCGAATAAGGCTAGAGCCTATATGACATAAAAAAAACACAAAATTAGGATAAAAAACGTTAGACAAGATACTTGTACGAGTTTTTATAAGAAAAAGGATCATTACCTGAAATGTCATTATGAGGAGGAGTGAACATGTGAGGGTACTTAGGCTTCATAGCTTCCTCGGCCTCCTGTAGTTTCTTCAACCCGTTGATTTTTCCACAACACCTTAACAGATGCTACTTCCATCATTCTTAACTTGCAAACTTGACAGTATAATATATCAATTAGGACTTTCTCATAGAATAGACTATCCGTAATCCCTACACTCTCTAATAGAAATACATGAGTCTAATCACCCATACACTTCTTAACCATGGATATGTAAAACACCAAATGTAGTACTACCAATATTTAAGGTAGCTCTAGCACATAAGCAATACTTCCAATCCTATCTAAAATCTAGTAAGGACTTATATGACAGGGACTAAGCTTCACTTTCTTCCCAAAATGCATCACCCTTTTCATAGAGGACACCTTTAGAATACCCAATCATCAGTATGAAATTCCAATCCTTTTCACCCCAAATCTGAATATGACTTCTATCGGTTTTGAGAGGTATTCAATCTCCCTCTAATCTACATATCTTTATTCATGGCTTGATGGACTAAGTATGGCCCTGCAAGCGTAGCCTCACCTACCTCAAACCACCAAATAGGATATCTATATATCTTCTCTTAAAATGCCTCAAATAGGGCCATCTAAATACTGGTATAAAAGCTATTATTGTATTAAAATTCAATGAGAGGTAAGTGCTCAACTTAATTACCTTTGAAGTGAATAGCGCATTCCCTCAACGTGTCCTCAAATGTTTGAATTGTGCGCTCTGCTTGATTGTTAGTCTGTTGGTGGAAAGTGGTATTGAGGTATACTCTGGTATTTAAGTCTTTATGAAGCAACTTCTAAAACTGTGTTCCCCTATCTGAAATAATAGATAAGGGAACCCCATGAAGATGAAATTTCTCCTAGAGGTACAACTTGGCATATTCCTCTAATGAAAATACATATTTGATCAATAAAAAATAAGTCGACTTAGTCATTCTATCTATTATTACCCATCTCGAATCATTTTGATGACGCGTACAAGGTAAGTCTGTAATGAAGTCGATATTTATCATATCTTATTTATAAGTGGAAATACCAATGCATTGAGCTATGCCATCTGACATTCAGAGTTCTGATTTGCAATTTGGACACCTTGCTACAAAGTTTGCAATATCCTTCTTCATTCCACTTCATCAAAAAGACTTTCCTTAAGGCTTGGTACATTTTAGTAGAACCTGGATATATAGAGTATTTGGTTTATTAAGCCTCAGTGATAATCCTAGCTCTCAACCTATCAACATTTGGAGCACATAACTTTCCTCAGAAGAGAAGTACACCATCTCCCTTTTGGGAGAAAGCCTCAACCTGCTTCTTAAGGACTGCATCCTTTAACCTTTTGCAAAAATAGATCACTATCATTCTTCTCCTTCACCTTTACTATCAAGGTTGATTTTACACCATTCTAAATGATCACACCACCTCATCCATATCAACAAGGCCAACACCCAATGATCAAATCTATGCACCTCTTTCACAAGCTCCCTTTTATATTTCTCTACATGGGCAATGCTTCCCACAGACAACCTGCTAAGACCATAAACAACCATATTAGAATTAACTGGATGGTATAATACACTCATATAATTTTTATTGAGGAGATCAAGCCATATTTTTTAGTGATGATTGAATTCCTTTCGAGTGAAGACAATATTATAGGCTTTTATAGTCTATAAAGACTTTAACATGAATACTATATAGGTAGTGGAACCAGATCTTTAGAGAAAACACCACAACTGCTAGTTTAAGATCATGGATCTGATTATTTATCTCATGAGTTTTGAGTTTTCTGGAAGCATATGCAATAATCTTTCTATTTTGCATTAGCACATACCTACGTCCAACTCTGGACACATCACCGTACACCACAAGAGTATTAGTACCCTCTGACAGGGCTAATACTAGAGCATAAACGAACCGAATCTTCAACTCTTAAAAACTTTTCTCACTAGCCTCAAACCACAAAAACTTTACCACTTTTATGAGTCATCCTAATAAACGGGGATGAGATAGATGAAAAAAACTCCACGAATCTTCTAGGGTAGATAACCAAACTAGAGAAACTTCTAATCTTAGATAGAGTTATTGGTCTAAGAAACTCTTTATGTCCTTTATCCTTTGGGAGTTAACCTAAATACCATCACAAAAAATAATATGGTCAAGAAAAGCAACAAATCATCTAAAAAATTCATACTTAAAATACTTTGAAAACAATTCTTTTCTCTATGGGCCTGAAGAACAGTCCTATGCTGGCCAACATGATCTTCCTCACTAGAGGAGTAAATCAGAATATCATCTACGAACACAATAATAAAAGAATTAAGGTACTTTTTGAGCACCCTATTCATGAGGTCCGTAAAAGATGTAAGAGCTTTTTTTAATTCGAATAATATAAGAAAAATCTCATAGTGACTATACTGAGTTCAAAAAGTTTTCTCTGGTATGTCAAATTCCCTAAATATTAATTGATGGTAGAAAGACCTGAGGTTGATCTTGGAGAAGCAAGTGGCACCCAGAAGTTGGTACTCATTCTTGATTGTAACTTTGTTCAACTACCTGTAATTAATTGAAATATCAAGGGAACTACATTCTTACGCTTGAACAGTACTGGTGCACCCCATGGGAATACATTAGGCTTGATGAATCCCTCATCTAATTAATTTTTCAACATTTTCTTTAGTATTTTCAATCATATAGAGCCATTATATAAGGAAAAATAGATATAGGAAGCGATTAGGAAAAAATCTATCATAAAGTCTATTTACCTATTGGGAAAAACTTTGAGAAAATCTTCAGGGAACACATCAGGATAGTCACTAATTATAAAAACAGACTAAAGATTTGGGGCCTCGGATTCAGAATTATTGACTCATACCAAGTGGTAGACATATCCCTTAGAGAATATTTTTCTAGCTACAAAATTTGATAAATCAACCCTAGCTACAAAATTTCCATATCAGCAATGACATTAAATTCTATCATGTACAACTCTATTAAGCTGGCTCAAATGACTCTATAAATAATATAGACTGGAAAGTTTTTAATAATTCTTTTATCTATGATAAAGACACAAATAAGAGTACAGACGAAAAAACTTCTATAAGTTGTTTAGGATTAACTTTGAAATTTACAACTACGTAAGGACTAATGAAAACATCTTATCTCCTGGACACAGTAGAGCATAAACATCGTAAGAGTAGACTCATAATATACCAGTAAAGATATTAGGAGAACACTCCTAATCCTAGTAGGTAGACAATATAAAAATTAGTTTCGACTCTGGCCACTACGAGCACTAGCGGTGGCAACTTTCTGACCCTTGAGATCAGTTAGAGCTGCTGATGTCATAGTCTGAGACCTATAATCCCACTACTATGCCCAACGCTAAGAAATCCTTTATCTTGTGAAAAACCTAACCACATCTAGAACACCTATCTCTCTAAATTATACATCCACCAGGATGGTACTTTCCACAATTTCTGTATCGGGGATACCCTAGGCCCTTTGTAATACTTTCCTGTGATTTTAAGCTAGCCGCTCTAAAATTTTAGTTGTTTCTGGATTTGTGAGCTAGTGCACTAAATGGATGGACTGGCCCAAATAACCTCTTTCATAATAAGGACCTATTTCTATCCCCTAGCCTTTACTAGACAGTCCCTTGCGGTGCAGACTTGACTCTCTTATTTTGGCATTCTTGTCTTTCTTTCAACTTTTGAGTTTCAACCTTCAGAGCATAAATCAAGAGTCTATATATGTGCATGTCATGAATTAATAAGGCTGCTATGCACTCTCCTGTAACAAATGTAGAGAACCCTGAAATAAACTTTCTTATTCTGGACTCTTATCTATAGCCATCTCTACAACATACCTGGATAACTGGGTAAACTTGAAGCCATACTATTTCATAATCATTGAGTTTTGAAATCATCTTCCTTATTCTGCCTCAAATCAAGAGGAAAGAAGTGATAAATAAAATCATGGTGCAACTTCTTCACCTCTAATCTCTTCCCATTGTTGGTACCACAAATGTGCAACATCCTTCAACTGATAATAAGAAAAATCAACCCCCTTAATATAGTTAACATGGATCACCTAAAACATTTTTAGTAGCTTATATACAAAGTTTTTAGGTTCCTTATCAAGATTAGAACCCGTAAACTCTAGAGGGTTCATCCATAGAAACTCTTAGTCTTTAGAGTTGTCCAAGTTTCTTTGAGAGTTGAGATGGGAAGCTGTATGCCCTGGTGCTTGATTGGGAAAATACTAGTTGTGTGAGCATTTGAATGGTGTTATGAAACTTTGCATTAGCATCATCAGTTTTGTGTGACTGGGCACATAGTGCATTTGTATCCCTTGGCAGTTTAGTAGGCAAAAGAGTCGGGAAACTGTGGGATCTCATTAGCACCATTAGGATGAGCCTTATTCTTAGTTTGCATGGTGTGGATTGGTAGAACAGGAGCAGTATCAGCTCTGGCAGTATAGGTGCTCCTCTATATGTATATGCTTTAGAGGTATGATCTAAAAAAGGACGCAAAAATGATGAGTTAGAATTAGAAACATAAAATTAATTTGTTAAGAGAAAATTCAAATATGT
>JBDJHY010503974.1:0-17183 GCA_039654485.1 Withania somnifera | reverse complement strand
ACGATTAAAATTTAATTTTAAATTCATGTGCCCAATGTTGATTTTCGCATACACCTAGATTAATTAAAATTTATTGTTGATTAGTGAATATTTTCTTATAATTCTTATTTGGTTCATTAGATTATGAGCGATTGGAGGCCAATCGAAAGGGGAAAGCTCTTGAATAGCGTGGTTCTAAAAAATTTAGGCAAATTGATGTTTAATGACTTTCTATAAATTGTTAGCAATTAATTGCTAATTATTTTTTATTGGGGGTGACTTGGGTGTTCTGAATTTCTATATTCTATCATGTTGGGACTAAAGTTAGGCTATTTGAAATTTTGTGAAAAGGTGATGAAATTATTACCTTACATGAATATTGGATTTATTGTGATTTGTCGAATTGACTCATGAAATGCAGATAAGGTGCCTTGGTGTAGAATCTAGGATTTAATTACATACTTGATTGAGAAATTGTCCTTGATAAACTATTGGTAACCTTGTAATTGAATTTGGTCAGTTGCAGGGTTAGATACAAAGTGGAGGTATCGATTAGGATTGAATTGTGAGAAATGAGTTGTACTAACTCATTGTATTTGTTGATGCTATCTAGCATGATTTGCCTTATTGGTATGGAATAATAGTTTTTGAAATTTTTAAGTGGCGTTAAAGTTATTTGATGTGTGGTAACTTCTTCACCTTGTTGTTATTTTTGGTTCGGGTGGGGTAACTCATTCACACTATTGTTGCTAGTATTTAAGTGTGGTAACTTACTCACACTAGCGATCTATTAACGTAAGTGCGGTAACCTGTTCATATTGATGATGTTTGTTTTACAATTGTGGTAACTTGTTCACTTTGTTTTCATCTATTACTTTAAATGTAGTAACTTGCTCACTTTGTAATATTTATTGTGGTAACTTATTCATAATGTGATTTTTGCTTAAACTTTGATCATATTGAGAAATTATGGAGGACTAGGGATTTTAGATATTTGTGGGCATCTTGCTAGTGAAATTAATTGAAAAAACGGCAATAATCGGGAATTATGTGTAACATTGATGTTGCTAGATGACGGTTGGGCTGTTGTATTAGATTGTAAACTATTGTTGGTTTGTTATATATAAATTGTTTGCAGGTTAGTATTTGATGGACCGATTGGGATATTGGTATTTATTGTTTTCTCTTTAGAGTTAGCCAGATGAGAACGTTGTTGAGTACTATTTTTTCTATACTCACTCTTGCTTTTTCTGCACTTTCGTGCAGGTTCAGGGCCTAGGATTTAGTGATTGGTTCCTTCTACTAGTTCATAGTTCATCTGAGATATTTTCGAGGTAGCTTCCCGTCCATTCTGTAGTCGACGAATATCTCCTATCTTTTACTTTGACGCACCTTTACTTATTAGAGATATTTAAAGATTTAAGACTCGTATAAGTTTTAAATTTAGTGTCTATATATAGTGACACCTGATTTGGGGGTTAATAAAAGACTTTCACATTGTATATCTTAATTATGAATTACTTTCCACATCTTTCATCTTATTATTTATCTTAGTTATTTGGAAATTAGGATGACTTACCGGTTGGGGAGGTAGGTGCCATTAAGCCTGATTTTTTAGGCGTGATAGTACTAGGCCCAAACAAACTAGGAAATGTTCGAAGATGTTCCAGAAAACTGGGAAGACTGAAAGTAATGATCCTCCATTCCAGGACTTGCGACACTGATAGTAGATAATCCCCTAAAATATTTTTAAAAAAATAATAGTCCGTACAAAAAGATTTTAAAATAATAAATATTTTAAAAAAATAATGCTACCCTAATTCATCCAAACTTACGCTCAAATTAATGTGATCAACATTAGAGGATGTTCCACCAAAATACGACGACTGAGACAAATGGGCTTCAAATCCACCCCAACAAAAAAAATATAAGTGCGACATTTTAGGAAAATCACCAAAATATTAAACAAAATTAATAACGAAGAATAAATTGCATGTCACTATGCTTGAAACTAAGGTTCAAGTCAAGAATCATTTTAGGACCTATCGACGAATATCTCCTATCTTTTACTTTGATGCGCCTTTACTTATTAGAGATATTTAAAGATTTGAGACTCGTATAAGTTTTAAATTTAGTGTCTATATACAGTGATACCTGATTTGGGGGTTAATAGAAGACTTTCGCATTGTATATCTTAATTATGAATTACTTTCCGCATCTTTCATCTTATTATTTATCTTAGTTATTTGGGAATTAGGATGACCAACCGGGTTGGGGAGGTAGGCGCCGTTACGTCCGATTTTTGAAGTGTGATAGTACTAGGCCCAAACAAACTGGGAAATGTTCGAAGATATTCCAGAAAACTGGGAAGACTGAAAGTAATGATCCTCCATTTCATGACTTGCGACACTGATAATAGATAATCCCCTAAAATATTTTTTAAAAAATAATAGTCCGTACAAAAAAAAATTTAAAATAATAAATATTTTAAACAAATAATGCTACCCTAAATCATTCAAACTTATGCTCAAATCAATGTGACCAACATTAGAGGATGTTCCACCAAAATGCGACGACTGAGACAAATGAGCATCAAATCTACCCTAACAAAAAAAATATAAGTGCGACATTTTAGGAAAATTACCAAAATATTAAAGAAAATTAATAACGAAGAATAAATTGCATGTCACTATGCTTGAAACTAAGGCTCAGGTCAAGAATCATTTCAGGATGTTGGTTGGACCGAGTAGGGGGTGTTCTTGGGAATGATTATACGCAGCAACGTGGAAAAAGGTATGTCTGTGCCTGACTCTGCGCTGCCTCTCCTCTTTTACAATATATATTTGCAGCATGGTTAATATTACATGCTTACTATATCTCTCTGGGACACGCAAAAATTCAGACAATGTGGGATCATCCATAATTAAAAAAGCTAAATAACATACATTTTCATGCGGAGTTAAGAAATTTGCTATTGCTCGACAAAAGACAATCTATAATCGGATCGACTAATTCTCATCTTTTTATAAATTGATTTACGAAATGTATTAAAATAAATATCAATAGGAAACTTCATATTGCTCTTTTAACAAACAACTATAATGAATGAAATTACGTTCCTCAATAATTTCACCATCCTAATAAAGTAAAAGTATAACTTTATTGACAGAAGATATTTTTTCTTTCGAAATCAAAATAAAATTTCACAAGAAAAGTAAGATTTATTTAATGAAGAAAAACAAAAATTTCAATTTATTGTAATTGAATTTTCAATTGAGTTGGCTTACATATTTGTAAAATAATAAAAGTGAATCAATGATTGGAATAACAACTACCTCGTGATTGGAAAAGTAAACCTTGTGATTATGAATCACGAGATATGAAATAACATCATACCTCGCAAGAATAAATCACGAGGTACTTAATTAAATTGTACCTCGTGATTTATAATCACGAGATACGGAATGCAATATATCTCGTGATTATAAATCATGAGGTATGCTAATTCAATATCTTGTAATTATAAATTACGAGATATATCGTATTGCAATACTAACGAAAGTTAACTCCGTCAAATTTTATAAAGTGCATCTCATAATTTATAATCATTGAATTTCTAGTTTTGTAACAAATAATTCTAATTATTTATTATGGTATTTTTTAAAATAAATTGAGTCATTTTGTCTCCAACTTCTACATAAAATTCATATCATCAAACATGTCAGGGTATATGTGGTCTCCTTGGATAACAACGGGGGTATTTTTTATTTCAAAATTAATTGAAGAATATATGTGGTCCAACTATGATAGTTGAAGGGCAATTTTGACTATTTTTTGTAAAATCATATTTCTATTTTATTTTTTGCATCTCTCCCAAAAAAAATACCAGTAACTAATGCAGAAATTATTTTAGCCATGAATGAAACAACCACATTAAGTGGTTGTTTGGTAGAGTGTACCGTAAAATGGTGCACAAGATGATATACCGGTAATGCTTGCATTAGTAATGATTGTATTAATCTTATCAAGTGTTTGATTTGGTATATTTAATAATTATATGCATTACATAATTTTCTAAAAGAATTTTTTTTACAAAAATACCCTCCACATTTTTTATTGAAAAATGTGTTGAGATGAATTTAAAGGGTAATAATAACATTACTCAAGTTAATGCATGCATTGAAATCCTTTATAGTATTACTAGTACATGGAAAAAAATAATATTAATAAGATATACTTCAATATCAATATAGTGTATAACTAATATAAGTATTAGTATACATTAACTAAAAAATATATCTAATATGTATTATCTTCTTTAGTACACTATCAAACTGAGCCTAGTGTTTGTGGTTCCATCATTGCAGTAACATCTGAGAATATTGTAAATAACTAACTTGGATTCCAAAAATTCCCTCAAATCTTGTGTATATTGAATGTGCAAAAGTACCTGAGCAAAATAAATGCTCCTTCAGTTTCAGTTGTGTGATGGGAGGGGAGCAAAAATAACACTTATTTTTTAGATTATGTCCAAACTTGGACAACCTTTATCCTCTGAATAGCTATCATGAATTGCTCTCCAAATTATAAGAACCATCTTAAATTTAGGATATTTTTGTGTTATAATTTGATTTGCTCCTCTTTTGTCTGAGGAGCTCTCATGCTGAACATACTGAAAATAGGCCACTGCTGGTAGCACTTGAACAATGTTTGATGAATATAATAAGTCTAGCGAATTAATATTTAGTCATAAAATCTTGACGAACCAACATGATTTATTTTGTTCAATAAAAACATTGTGTAAATCTTCCTAAAAATTTTACTATAACTACTTTGTTTGCACCATCGAAAGTAGATCATGAGATTTGAATGAAAGGAATTTGAGTATTTGACATATAAGTCCAACATGTTAATTTGATTCAATTAAATTTCTTTCTTTTTCATAGCTAAACATTTTAATTCAAACTATGAACGAGTGCAAAAATTTTCGTGATAAAGTTTATAAAAGACAGATGCATCTACCGAAACTCTATGTCATGTCTTCATTTAGTAAACTAGTATTATGTGCTTTGCTTGTATGCCTCCGTATTAATAAGAACAATCTTTTAAAAATAACATAGCTATCATTCAAATGATGTGTTTGTGTTCTACTATTATAATTCAACAAAAAATTACTTACTGTAAAATGATAATTATTTCTAACGGATTAATCAATTAATTTTTTTTATATATATAAAAATGATTTTCTGAGCTTATAGGAATTTCAAAGTATTCTAAAGGTTCCTAGTTTTAAGCTTGGAAATTATAATTCTTTAGCAATGTCAACATATATCAAATAGAAATGGCGTGTTATTATTCCCTTTTTTCTTAATAAATTTTTATATTTACATAATTACATGAGGAAGGATTTAATACAAAAAATTAATTAATTTCTAAATTTAGTTGGACCAACATTGGAACCTGGCAATGCTATGGTCAGGGGGAATACATCAAACTCAAAGATGTTGAATGAGACACTGAGGCTTTGAGTGAGAAGAAAAGATTGTTTTATTTTTAATTATAGAAATATTAATTCAAATTTTCATATTGATAAATAAAGTTTCTTTCAATTAATCCAAGTAATATATTATAAATATATGGAAAACATTTTATGAACTTGAACTAACCTTTACTTATAAACGCTTTATGTCTTGTATAAATACTATCATATAAACAAGTATGTAAAATAAAAATATAAATGAAAACTAACTTTTTACATATGTGTATATGTGTAAGTTTCACAAGAATTTTTTTTCTTCTATCATTTGAAATTTGAATTGAATTGATATTAAATATGAGAGATATACGACCCTTTCAAAATCAATGATACTAGAGTACTGATTCACTGAGACAATATTCTAGTATCTTTGAAGTACCTACCACCTACCTCCTCACATAGGATCCTTTGATTACAAGACACTTCTTTATAAGTATGTCAATCCAATGAATAAGAAGGGATACAAATATCTTGATACAAAAAAGGATATCATAATGTAGTTAGTGATATATCATAAAGTAATTCAGTACAAAACAAGTCGCTATTGTTCACTTTCTTGTGTTAGTGGATAAAAAGTATGGGAGTTGGAGGTTATGTGTTGATTATAGGAAGCTAAATTGATTTTTGGTGAATCGTCTATTTCCTATACTATAATTAAAGATTTGCTGGATGAATGTTGGAGCAGCAGTGTTTTTCAAAATAAACCTTAGAGCTGCTTATTGACTAAGGATGACAGAGTGTAATACACATAAAAACAGGTTTTAGGACTCATGAAGGTCATTATAAATTTTAGGGTAACTAATGTTATGTATTATGTTTTCAAACTATAAATGAGGAAGTTAGTGTTAGAATTTTTCTATGACTTCTTGATTTACAACAAAAGTATGCCTACTTATATTGATCAAGTTAAGACTCTGTTTGAACTCAAAATTAATTTGGTCATGAAAGTGTAAAAATTAAATGTTAACAGGAAAAGTGAAGGAGATTAATGAAGAGATAGATAGCTTGTACTTTTATATCCCAACACCATTTGGGATCTAACAAGAAGAGATCAATTACGACATTAAACGGTTGTGGTGATGTAGAGATAAGACTCAAGAGATTGGGATACTCACTCATGAGTGTTCTTAAGAAAATAAATCCATTTGGCAAAAAAAGCAATTTTGTTTTATCAAATTGTGATGTATGTTTCGTTGGCAAGACAAGAACGGTGTCATTTCCGGTTAGTCATAGAATAAGTCTAAACTGTTTTGATTTGATTTACTTGGATGTATAGGATCATATAAGCCTGATACACATAATAAAATGGGTTCTTTCTTACAGTAGTTGATGATTATTTTAGATGGACATTAATTTTTTTGATGCATTTTAAATTTGATATTTCTACTTCTTAAAGCATTTCATTGTGATTATTAAGCTTAATTTGGACAAAATATCAAGGCTTTCAGCTAAAATAATGGTGGAAAGGTTTTTAATACACAAATTCGTTAGAGTTATTATCCACATACGCCTCGGCAGAATAATGTAGTAGAGAGGAAACCCGGGATCATTTTGAACATGGCGAAAATAAGAAGGCTTCAGGACCACCATCTAACCCAGTCAGATTTTGGGGAGAGTGTATCTTAAAATCTGTCCATATCATTACTAGGATTCTCTTTTCCAGTTTTGATCAATAAGTCACTTTTTAAATGGTTTAAAAGACCACCTAACATATCTTATGTGAGAGTGAGTAAATGCTTTTTCTTGTCACCAATCTACTCAAAATAAATAAGTTTGGACCAAGATTGTAATGAACCTCCCAGTCACTTTAACTTTTTCGTGTCTAATTATGATTTTTCATTTTTCCGCATTCATTGTACGTCATGTTTTACCTGTTGATAAGGCCCTTTAGGTGGGTCTTCAATATGAGATTTAGTGATAGATGGAATAATTTGAGGGGTAAATTGAGAAATATGATCATTAATGGACGTCAGGTTAAGAGGACCTCATGTTCATATTTAGATGGTTTCGTTGAGTTTGGAACATTAAAACTAGCCTATGTGCATGTTTGATTTGTATTTGTGGGGTTTCGGATGAAAACCGAGGGTTGTTTTGAGCTAAGTCTGATTTTCTAGTGCCAATGGTCGTGATTAGGATTCCATGACCCCAAGAATGAATTTCATGAGTGTAACACCCCGAGGCTATCCCTGGACACCACATGATTCTAAGGACCCACAAGTGAGCCCCTAGGGTGCCCTTGACATATGCATATATTCATAATCATCAGTACACATAAAAAAAATGACAAGGTGTAAAAGAAACTAAGATATCATAAAGAAAATATGAATAGTTTATGGATCGGCCACAATGGGCAATAAGAACATAATCTAACAGCATAAGACTCTGTGTCCAAAATCATCTATGATATTGGTGCGGACTTCTGAGACAAACCTCAGATAGTCCTCAAAATAACATAAAATAAAAGACAAACATAATGGAAGAAAAACTACAGTCCTTGGCTAGTGAGCACTCACCAAGCTGTTTGATGATTGTCACCTCTACTAACCTTGCTACTGAGTGGGAAAACGTATATCTGCATTACATAATAACATGTAGCTAACACGGCCCAGTATTGTCGAATATACTAGTAGGGGAGTGTATACATAAAGCATAATAAAAAAATGTGAGGTTGAAAAGTAAAACCAGTGCAATGACCCAAAATCTGTAATAAATGAGGGAAAATAGTTCTAAGATAAGTCTGAGGTTTTAACCATAAAACATCATTATTTAGGTTAGGCATTAGCTTTTATCTTAAAAATCATAGTCATGAGTTTGAAAGTTTCTTTTAACCGACCGAAACCATGTTATGAGCTATGTAGAGTCTGGTGATCTTGACTCACACCAAAAAGGATCCATCGTTCTGACCCTACACTGGAAAATAAGCTTTCCTAACTAGCCACGACTGGGATTAAACATGTAAAGTCTAAGCTAAGGATCCTTAACTAGTATAAGCATAATGAACCTGAGTTGGCAACCCAGTTTCAAACTAACTACAGCCTCGCTGATGGACTGAGCTAATCATTTCAATGCTAAATAATCCTTTCAAAAATACATCTACTAATATTTTTTTAAAAGGTTCTTAAAAAGGGAATATCTGGATGCTCGAAACTTAATCATAGTTGAGCCGAAGTCCTTAATTCTTGTTTGTGTATCTTGTCTGCATAAAAGGTTTCAACGTTAGTTCTAAGTATCTCCTTGGAATAAAAGCTTAATATTCATCTAATATATTGAAAAATAAAGTGAACATACAAGTTATGTGAAAATCATGTAAATCATATAGGAATCATGTTAATAGTCATAAAACATATAGTTCTTGCATAATTGAAAACATGGGATCAATATAAGTGAAATCCATAAATTTTGGGTTTTGAGTCCTAGATTGAAAAAATCATAAGTTCTTATAAAAACTAGAATATTTGGAAATGAGAGTGAAAAATACCCCCGTACCCGATTAGGAACAAATTGCTAGAAGAATCTCTTATAGAAGTTGAAACTTTGAAACCCTAGGTTGAACTTACTTGAACGTGGTTTTTCTCTGCTTCTTGTCTGAGAGTTAGTAATTTTTTTTATAATAGATAGGTGAATATA
Organism: Withania somnifera; assembly: GCA_039654485.1. Taxonomy (NCBI): domain Eukaryota; kingdom Viridiplantae; phylum Streptophyta; class Magnoliopsida; order Solanales; family Solanaceae; genus Withania; species Withania somnifera. Next base: position 8,041 of record JBDJHY010503974.1, on the reverse strand, counting down.
GGATTTTTGTCTTATATGCTGAGGGTAAAAATAGAACTTAAGAGGCTAATAACCTATAATGGGTGAGGGGAAAGGTCTAAAATACCATTGGGGAATTAATTAAAATTGCAGAAATTTCATGTTGTTGGGTACCACAAGGGGAGCTAAGAGTTGTAGGTAAGGACCACGATTCGTGGTTCCATTCGTGGAATTCAAGAAGAGCTTAATGGATAGAGGTTCTAGGTCCCCACGATTCATACCTACAACTTGTAGGTCCCTACCACGAGTGGTAGGACGACTTGTGGTTCTTGACTTGGGATTTATGGGTAAGGGACCACGACTAAATGGTAGGACTTGTACCTAGGGGTCATGATTCATACCTCCTCCCGTGGTTCCTCATTTTGAATTTTCTTTTAAAGCTTTCAATTTGTCAAGTTCTGGAAGGTTTTTATGGACTGTGGTATGATTCACGGGAAGGATCAGCAATTGTGAAGTGACTCATGGTTCCCAAAAAATTTCTTTCTCCTAGTCTTGAATTTTGGGCTGATTTTTGGACTTTATAGGCTAGTTCAAGCACGGGGTATTACAGTAGCTCCCCCTTAGAATCATTTGTCCTCGAATAAAGGCTAGAGTTGAGCTTTTAAGTTGAGTATGACCAATTTGACAAGCTGACTGTATGTGTATCATGAACATAAGGCTTGGACTGAAATTTAACATGATCCTATGGTATGAACTGAATAAGTAGGCCATGAACATACTTAGCATGAATGCCCAAACATAGAGGTGAATATAGTTGATTTGAACGTTGAACTAAAAGGATAAGTTAATTGAGAGAATGGTTACTTTATACTGAACTAAAGTTGTATGGGAAATGATGAGGATATTTCTTCATCATATTTCCTTTGCCTCCAAATAAAACTCTCAACTGTTTGATTTCACCACAAAACCTAACTGTAGCCATTTCCTTATTTTGAAGTCTTAGAACCTGCCTACCTAGGATATGAACTGGAACCTCCTCATAGGTAAAATTATCCTTAATGGTTATGTTTTCAACAGGTTCAACCTAAGAAGTATAACTTAAGAATCTCCTTATAAGAGACACATGGAACACCCGATGGACTGCTGTAAACTAAGCAGGTAAGTCCAACTCATAGGCCATATGTCGTACTCTTCTTACAATTTGGTATGGGCAAAAAAATGGAGACTAAGATTCCCTTTCTTCCCAAACCGCATCACACCCTTCATAGGAAAAACACAATCACTTATCTGCTCTAAGCTGTTTTCAATTTATCTCAAATTAGTTGAACTTTCAGAGTAGCCTTAAACATAGAGTTTGGACCAATCAATGGTACATCAGCATCCTCAAACTAACCAATTGGGATATCTACACCTCTTCCTATACAAGGCCTCAAATGGATTCATCTGGATACTGGAGCGGTAACTGTTATTGTACTCAAATTCAACCAAAGGCAAGTGATCATCCCATATACTCTTGAAATTGAGTGCGCAACCTCTTATGTATATCCTCTAGAATCTGGATGGTTCGTAGCCTGATCATTTGTCTGCAGATGGAAAGCAGTGTTGAAATAAACCTATGAACCCAATCCTTTTCAGAAAGACCTCTACAAATGCGAGGTAAACTGAGTACCCCTATCTAAAATGATCTTCAAGGGCACACCATGCATGTGAAAAATATCCTGAAGGTATAATATACCATACTCCTCTGCTGTGAAGTTAATGTAAACTGGTAAAAAATGAGATGACTTGGTTAATCTATCCACAATTACCCAAATGGAATCGTTCTGCTTTTTAGTAACTGGCAACCCAGTAAAAAAATCCATATTAATAACCTTACACTTCCAAGTAGGAATCTCAAATATATGCATCTCACCCGCTGACTTCTGATGTTCAGCCTACACTTGTTGGCAATTCAGACACTTTACCACATACTCGTCTATGTACCGTTTAATTCCTTCTACGAATAAACTTCCTTTAAATCTCTTTACATCTTAGTGGCACCAGGATGAATGGAATATTTATAACTATAGGCCTTAAACAATATCTTATCCTTCAGTACATCAATATTAGGTACACACTACCTGCCTCTGGATTTTAGCACACTAGCCCTTTGGAGAAAACTTCCCATTTATGCCTACTAACCCCATCCTTCAACATTTGCAACCATGGATCTCTATCCTATTTTTCTTTCACTTTAACTAGTAAAGAAGAGTCAGATGCATTCAGAAATAACATACCACCGTCATCAACTCCAAACATTTTGACACTCAAGTTTGGAAGCTTGTCCACATCTCTAGCAACTTCTCTCTTACTTTACTCAACATGCGATAAACTACCCATATAAACTCTACTGAGAGTATCAACCACCATATTTTCCTTACCAGGGTAGTAGAGCACACTCATATCATAATACTAAGTAACTCCAACCACATCGTATGAAGAAGACTTAGATCCTTCTAGTTAAATACATATTGGAGGCTATTGTGATCAGTGAAAACTTTCACATAGACACCATAAAAGTAGTATCTCCACAAGTTAAGAGGAAAGACTACGCTTGCCAGCTCGAGGTTATAAGTCAGATAATTCTTCTCGTGTACCTTGAGCTACTTGGAATCATAGTCTATAACTTTCCCATTCTACATAAGGACACAACCAATACCAACCCGAGAAGCATCATAATAAACCACAAGCCAAAATTAACTTATCTTTCATGTCATAAAAAATTTTCTCAAAAGATTTAGACCATTCAATTTAACTTTCTTCTGAATTAGCTTGGTAAGAGGAGAATATAATGTGAAAAAATCAAGAACGAATCTCTGGTAGTACCTAGATAACCCCAAGAAACTTCTAATTCAGTCGGAGTGGTGGGTTTAGGCCAATTCTTCACAGGATCAACCTTTTGAGAATCGACCTGAATTCCATCTCCAAAAATAACATGACCAAGGAAAACTACAGATTTTATCCATAATTCACACTTGGAAGATAGAATAAAACTGATGGTCTAGAAGGGCATGGATAAATATCCTCAGATGATTAACATGATCTTCCTCACTCTTGGAATAAAGTAAGATGTCATTAATGAAAACAATGATAAGGGAATCAAAATGAGGCTTGAATACTCTGATCATAAGATCTATAAAAGTGATTGGGGCATTGGTCAATCCAAAAGATATGACTAAAAACTTATAGTTATCATGACGAGTTCAAAAGACGGTCTTTGGGATATCACATTCCCTAACCTTGAGTTGATGGTAACCGGACCTGAGGTCTATCTTGGAAAATAAGTTAGCACCTTAAAGTTAGTCAAAAAGATCATCAATTTTGGGAATAGGATATTTTTTTACCGTAACTTTATTTAGATATTGGTAATCTATACACATACAAAGCGAATCTTCTTTCTTTCATAAGAATAAGATGGGGGCTCCCCAAGGTAAAAAGTGGGCCTGATGAATCCCTTATCTAAAAGGTAGCTAACTATTCCTTGAGTTATTTAAGTTCCACTGGATCCATCCTATAAGGAGGAATGGATATGGGTTTTCTATTAGGAAAAGATCAATCCAATAATCAATCTCCCGGTCTAGTGGAATACTAGGAAGATCATCTGGGGAAACTCCTGGAAATCTCTTATGATTGGAGCTGACTGAATAGTAGGAGTCTCAAACTCAAATTCCTTAAATCTAACGAGATTATATATGCAACCTTTAGAGATTATTTTTATTTCTTTGAGGTAGGAATAAAACGACCCTTAGGAGCAATAGAACTACCTCCCCATTCTAAGACTGGCCACTCAGAAAATAGAAATTGACTATTTGAGTTCTATAATAGATGGAAGAAAAATAGGAATACAACCAGTATATACCCAGAATGACGTCAACATCCACCATATATAATTCTACTAAATCTGCTGAGGTGACTCTCCCAAGAACTGAAACTGGGAAATTCTAATAGACCCTTTCGGCTTTTATGGAATCACCGACTGGATTTGAAACTTAGAATGAATCTGAAAGATGGGCATGACTAACCCCATACTTCACATCAACATAAGGTGTAACAAATGATAATTTATCCCCTTGATCCAACAAAACAAAGAAATAAATGAAAAATACTTGTAACATACAAATGAAGAAATCTGGTGACTCCTTTTGATCCTGGCAGGATCCTAAAAGCATAAAACCTATTTTGGTGCTACCATCCACTGATCTCAGAAGTATCACCCTGCTAAGCATTGTGGGATGGCTAAGCTGTAAACTGAGACTTGCCCACATTTTGGTTTCCTTTCCTTTCCATAGGGCAATCCCTAACCCTGTAGCATGGCTGGCCAACCAAAATATCCATCTTGCCCAGCCAAACACTTTCCTTGATGATCTTTCCCATACTAAGTGCAAGTAGTAAAAGCAATGGTGTTAGAATGAACGGTACCCTGAGACTTAGCCTCGGAGGGATTTTCTATCTGAAATTACTTATTTCTGCTAGTAAGGGTTGGTGCACTAGCTGAAATTTGAGTCAGAAACCTCTACTGATATTGAAGCTTGCTTCCTCTACCAAAACCTTGCTTCTGACTCTAACCAGACTTATTAAATCTAGCCCTCTTGTTTTTCCAATCCTTTTCTCTCAACTTCTCCTCCTACATCTGTTGAGCATGTATCATAAGTCTAAAGATGTTCATGCCTCTAATCAACATAGTTGTCATGCACTTCTTTTTCACCAAATTATTTATACTAGAAACATATCTTCTCATCTTATCCCTCGGATCAGCAACCATCTCAGGAGCATATTTAGATAGTTGGGTAAACCTTAGGTCGTACTTTTTAACATCCATAAATCCCTGCCTCAACTTTATAAATTCCTCAACCCTATCCTCTCTCATCTCCTAGGGAAGAACCTGTCTAGAAAAGCCTCAAAAAATCACTCCCAAGTAACCGGAGATGCACAAGGACCCCTATACTCCTTCCACTGAGTGTACCAAATATGAGCTACATCCTTAAACTGATAAGATGCTAGCTCAACCCTTTATGCTCCTGTCACTTGCATTACATTATGAATTTTCAGTAACTCATCCAAAAGGTTCTGGGGGTCTTTCTCAATCATAGACCCAATAAAGACAGGTAAAGTCATGTGAATAAAATCTCTGGCTCTTGTAGCAGTGTTGCCTCGTGCTTGGGCTGCAGGAACAACAACTTGGTTATTGACCTGGGAAGTAAAATTCTAGTCCAATAATTGCATGGCATCTCTAAATTCATTGGTGATGCCTTGATCAGGTTGGGTAGTACTCCTAGTAGGACAATAATGATCTCTGCCAGTTGCAGCCCTATGTGCAAGTTTTCTACGAGGAGGCATGATGATATGGAAGAATAGAACACGTATTAGCAGAATTTTTGAGTTAGACTTCATAGAATTAAAGACAACATAAATAAAGTGAGACTATTTCCTAAACATTTTGTAGCCTCTCTGTTATAAGTAGGTGCATAACACACCCATAAAAGGGACTCTACTAAATGTGGTTTTGTACATACCTTACTACTTGAACCATAAGCTATGATACCAAGTTTGTAATACCCCGAGGCTACTCCCTAGACACCACATGGCACTAAGGACCCATAAGTAAGCCCTAAGGAAGCCCTTGACATAAGCACGTGTTCATAATCATAAGTATTCAACGAAAAACATAACTAACAAGGTGTAAAAGAAACTAAGATATCATAAAGAAATTAGTCTAAATGGTTTATGGTTTGGCCACAATGAGCAATAAAAACATAATCTAACAACATAAGACTCTGTGTCCAAAACTATCTATGATACTGGTGCGGACTTCTGAGACAAACCTAAAATAGTCCTTAGCATAGCATAAAATAAAATACAAGCATAATATAAGAACAACTTTGGTGCCCAGCTTGTAAGGAACCACCAAATTGTCCGATGATTGTCTCATTTATTAACCTCATAGTTGAGTGGGGAAACTTGTATCTGCATAACATGATAACGTCCAGCCAAAATAGTTCAGTAATATTGAATATACTGGTAAAGAGTGTATGCATAAAACATAATAAAATAATGTGAGGCTAAAAAGTAAAACATTTGCAATGACCCAAAAGTTGTGATAGATGAGGGAAAACAGTTCTAAGATAAGTCTGAGCTTGTAACCAGAAAACATCATTATTTGGGTTAGACATTAGCTTTTATCTTGAAAATCTTAGTCATGAGTTTGGGAGTTTCTTCTAACCAATAGAAACCATGCGAGCTACGTTGAGTCTGCTGATCTTGACCAGTATCAAAAAGGGTCCAGTCTTCTGATGCCACACTAGCAAAGAGAACGCCCTAACTAGTCACGACTAGACTAAACATGTAAGGTCTAAGTTACAGATCCTTAACTAGTATAAGCAAAATGAACCTGAGCTGGAAATACAGTTTTGGTCTAGCTGCAGCCTCACTGATGGGCTGAGGTAACCCTCTCTGTGCTAAATAATCCTCCCAAAATACATGTGCTTGTATTCTTGAAAAGGTTATTAAAAGGGGAATATCTGGATGCCCAAAACTTAATCACAATTGAGTCAGAGCTCCTTAATTATTGTCTTGCATATCATGTCTGATTTTCATGTCATGTGATACATATATAATAGAAAATCATAAATGTGTCAACTTTAGTTCTAAGGATTTTTTTTGGAATAAAAGCATAAAATTCATCGAATGTCTTTAAGGATATAGTGAATATACTAGTTATTTCCAAATCATGTAAACCATATGGGACTTATGCTAATAGTTATAGAACATATAGTTTTTTCATAATTGAAACACATAGGACTAATATAAGTGAAATACATAAACTTTGGATTTTGAATCCTAGATTGAAGAAATCATAAATTCTTATAAAGGAACTCTCACTGAATACCCCCATACCTGATTAGAAACAAATCCCTAGAATGATCTCTTGTAGAAGTTGAAACTTTGAAACCCTAGGTTGAATTTGCTGGAACATGGGTTTTCTCTGCTTCTTGTCTGAGAGTTAGTAATTTATTTTTATAATAAATATGTGAATGTAGGATTTTTGCTTATATGCTGAGGGTAAAAGTAGAATTTAAGAGACTAATAACCTATAATAGGTGAGGGGAAAGGTTTAAAATACCATTGGAAAATTAATTAAAATTGCAGAAATTTCATGGTGTAGGGTACCATGATGGGAGCTAGAAGTTGTAGGTAGGGACCACGACTCATGGTTCCATTACTGGAAGTCGAGAAGAGCTTAATGGATAGAGGTTCCAGGTCCCCACGAGTCATAACTATGACTTGTAAGTCCCTACCATGAGTGGTAGGATAAGTTGTGGTTCTTGACTTGGTATTTATGGGTAAGGGACCATGACTGGATGGTACGACTCATACCTAGGGGTTGCGATTTGTACCTCCTCTCATGGTTCCTTACTTAAAATATTTTTTAGGCTTTCAATTTATCAAGTTCCTAAAGGTTTTCAAGGACAGTGATACGAGTCGTGGGAGGGATCATGAGTCATGAAGTGACTCGTGGTTCCTTGGAAAATTTTCTTTCTTTTGGTGAATTTCGGGATGAGTTTTTGACTTTCTAGGATAGTTCATGCATGAGGTATTACAAGAGTCATGGGGTCATTCATGGGATAAGTCTTGTGTTTTTTATCTGCTAGACTCACTCATATTCAATAGTACGACTCAACAATCATGATGGTTGTTATTTTGATTTTAATGGGTCATTCATGATTTTTATGGATCAATAGTACAACTCATTCATGGGTCATTCATGATTTTTATTGTATTAATGTAGAGAACAGGAGTCATGTGATGAATCGCGATGACTCGTGGTGTTCCTATCAGAAAATTTTCTAAGTGATTTAAATAAAGGGCAATTTTAGGATTTCACAATTTTCAAGGTTTAATAAAGATTTTTTGAGACTTTTCTTCCTCATTTGGAAACTTTAACCTTTTTATACTACTTTTCATATAAGATTAGATGAAGAATGAACCAATAGTGGTATTTTTTGATAAATGGGAAATTAAAAATGCTCGGGGATGGAAATGAGGG
>JBDJHY010503759.1:0-17185 GCA_039654485.1 Withania somnifera | reverse complement strand
AAGAAACCTATATATATATATATATATATACATATATATATATATATGTCCTAACTAGCAACAATCATAATAAACATAATCCAATGTAGGTCGACAAGATAAGGGAGCTGAAAAGGACTGGCCCCTATACTTAAGGGAGGACTGACTGACCTCTGATGGGTCCTTGGCTGAAACATGTAGTGCAAACTGAATCGGTTAAGATAAATGATAGACCCAACTCTTCACACAAGAGTAGGAACTACCAAAAATACGATCATCTTAGGAGAGCTTTCTATTCAATAGTCTTAGCATACACCTTATGAAATACCCCCTCAAATATAGTCATATGCACAACGACATCCTGAAAGGATTTTCCTACATTAGCCATCTGCCAGGATAGAATCTAAAGTTCACACTGTAGTCCCTAATGAAGGAATGAAACCACTCTTTATTAATAAATAGTATTTGAGTAGTATATCGAGCCACTTTTATGGAATTTGGCCTCATAGGCCGCCATAGACATCTACCTTAGTCAAGATTTTGAAAGTTCACTCCTTTTGTCCCTTAAATGAAAAGGACATATTTTTCCAAAAATAAATCTAAGCAGGTCAACAAGTCCCAAGTGGGGACTTTGTAGGCCTACAATCCACCTGCAAATGACACCATACATTAGCATTACCTCTGAACATAAAGGTCATGAAATACACCCAAAGTCTTTCTATAATGTCTAACTTATAGAATCTTATGGAAATCCAATAAGAATTCAAAAGCATCCTATGACTCCAGCAGTTTGAAGGTTAGAGGTTTCAGCTTTAGGAATTTCACAACAACTCATATTAGTCACTAGTCATAATTGGTCCCACATGTAGATTGGGAAAAACATCAACCTCAGAAGTAGAATCAATATGGGGGGCTATTGATGTTGCATTCTACCCTATACAGTTGGAGTCTCTGTCCCTGGAGGTGATGGGACTATTAGGCCCAGATCGGATAGCCTAATGAGATAGGTGAGCACATCATCAATCATTTTCAGAGTTGGTATAGGAGGTTACATCTCCCCCGGCCTCTACCTCTTCATCTCCCCTCATCACATCATCAACCTGTGGGGCACCTACTTCTCCTTTCTGAAAAGCACATCAACCTGACCCAGACAGACTTTCTTCCACATCCTCTACCATGATCTCTAGCCGCTCATCTTCCCCAAACTTCAACGCTAATAGTTGGTTTGGGTATTGGCTCGGTTGTTGCTGCTACTACCACTCAAGAGTTTTAGTTCTAACTATTTGCAAAAAGTGTGAAAAGTTCAGATACCAATTGGAATCGCCAGATACCGATTAGATAAACATTATAGTTGAAAGAGAATAAGAAGAGAATTTTCCTAAGTCCCGTAGCCTTTTAAAAAAATTACAAGCATCCTCATACCATTCTACGAGACTTGACTGGACCCATCCTTGGGTGGCGAGATCAACGAATCAAAGGCTCTGATACCAAGTTTGTCACGACCCAAAACGAGTCATGATTGGTACCTACTATATGTTACCTAAGTGAGCAACCCAGTAAACCCCAACACATCATATCCGATCAATGTATCTATTATGCGAGAAATGAATCAAAATAAATAAATTGACAAATCTAATAATGGAATAATATAAACAAAATACTTTAAATATCTAATATAGTGGCCGAGTCTAAAAATTCACCACGAGCGAAGGATATCTAAAACTAAATAAAAATAAGTTTAGAATTATCCAAAAATTTGAAAGTAGTCAAATATCCAATTGCCCGAACAAAAGGCAATGAATCAAAGCTGAGCAGATCCACAACGAATAGGTACGCAAGGCTCACCATGAATCTGGTTCTTCTGTAGATGGACTAGATGAAAGGTTGAGTTTGAGCCGGTGGAATACTTGTTCCTCTCAACAATCAACAAAACAAAAGAGAGCAAAAAGTATGAGTCAGTACAAGGGCACATGTACTAAATAGGTATCATCGACTGAATCAAATAGAAAATAATATTTTAAGATCACAATAATAAAATCATTAATGAACTCATCACGGAATCACAAGCAATAAATCAACAACAGCTCACAATTATCAACACATAAGAGAACGTGCATTAACATACCATAAAAAGGTCTCAAGCCTCAACACTAATACTTTTGGAAAATAAGCCTTTTGAAGAGTTGTATCAAGATCACTTTAAGTCATTTTCCTTAACATCATTATCATCAATCATGTATCTGTCAAAAGAGAAAGACAACGGTCCAAAAGTCGTAATGCCATTTCCTATATAGCCATATAACCAGGGCTTTATCATTTTGCCCAAACAACCATCATTTCACTTATCTCATGATAATTAGTTTAGTCTATGGCTGGGCATCAAACTCCCGTCCCAGTGCCCTCCCGGTCTAGCCCAGTCCAATAGATACCGGGATGGATGGGTTGACAGTTACCGCAATTCGGATCAGGATGAGATCCGGATTTCGTCCCCGTTATCATGAGCTGGTCCGTCCCAATCCATTTTTTCTAATAAATAGGTAACGGATATATAGCCTTTGGAGTCTATTTCCAACGGCTCCAAGGGTTATATAGGCCCCCCTCCCCTCCCCCCAACTCATTTTTCTTATATTACCTCATTTTTTCATAATATCTTTCATTCTCTCATTTCTTTCTAATCTCTCATTCTTTCTCAAATTTCTACTCTCAATTCTCAAATATTAATTATATAAGTCTCAGATTTGCATTCTTTAATTTTCCATTATATTTTTTAATTGAAGATTAGAAGCTTAATTTGGTGGATTTTGGAAGAGCAATTTTCTTTAGCTTTCATCATCAACTTTCTAATTTTTAGTTATTTATGTTTACTTTTATGTTCATGTTTGATACATTCATTCCACTTTCTAATCTTATTATTTAATTTTTGAATTTATTATTATCATTTTTTTGTTGAATTTTCTGATTTAATTTTAATTTTATTATATTATGGATTTGTCTAAAAAGGTTTCGAAACGAACTATGGTGCTTCAAAAAGATTTTTTTTAAGAGGATGATAGGTTCTAATTCTTCTTCAAAACAACCTAAAGTTACTTTAATTAGAATTAATAATGGTAATTTGACACATACGGATGAAACTGATATGGCTCCTCTCCAAAATGTACCCATAGAAATTAATATTGATACTCTTATTAGCCATGAAGATTTTGAGAGAATGTACCATATTTTGAACAGGATTTAGATGAAGAAGTAGAAGTAGTTTCACGATCTGATTTCTCAAATTATGATGGCACCTACTATACCACCAGAAGGAGAAACAATCCTGTAGTCCGATGCCAAACGAGGACTACCATATCAAAAGAGGAAAACACAAGTATAAAAAATAATATATGAATGAAGCGGAAGTCAATCAATAATTTACAGAACCCCGTATCAATGTAATACAAAACCTCTAAGTACAGAATATGGAACCAACGGTTTAATACAAATGTATCTCCGAAAATACATCGAGATCAATCTAATACTGAAGAGTATCAGGAAAATCTAGACGTCAAGCTCACCCTGAGTCTTTGAAAAATAATAGTCTGCACGAACAGCGGTCTGAATCAAGGTCGGGCACCTGTACTCGGATCTGCACCTGATAAGTGTAGTATGGGTACAAGTTGTCGAAGCAACCAGTACCCAGTAGGCTTTGAGGGCTTACTAGGAACATAACAATAATAAAAATAATAAATAATGGAAGACAATAAATAGGGTCAACAAACAGTATATCAAGGAAGCTAGTTACTCAGATAGAAATCAAGTAACAAGTAGAACATGTCATTGCTAGCTAATTACATAATAAGATTTCGGGAAATGAAGGAAAACGTACCCGGAACCCTTGCAATAGTACATGTAAATAATAACAATAACAAATCAGGAGTCAAAAAGAAGACAGAAAGAGAACATGGACGGTATACCAGTAACCTCAAGTAAGACAGAAACAAATAATAAGATAATACAATGCACAAAAACCCACACAACAACAAGTATCAAGTAGCCAGAGAGAATAGCAAGATAATAAAAATAGTTATATAATAAGAAAATTAACACTGCTAAGACCCCCATAATAATGCAACATTTTATGTTAACCATCGGTCTCCCATACTACCAGGGTTACACTAAAATAAATAAGTGCAGAATGTAAATACACACAATGAAGTAATACAAACTCTACCGTTACCATATTACCTCACATCTCATACCAAACACCTCAAGGGTATCAAATCTGGCGTTTAATGCCTCATATATCTCAAGTGTCTTAATAATTCATAATATCGACAAGTCATGGCGTCCCACGCCTCAATGTCATATATAATCAAAGTCCTAAGGGAGCTGTATCAAAAATCAGTATATGTGGTAGTATCGAAAAGCTATACTCACTGTCGTACAATGACGGAGACAAGTGCCAGTGGCTATATGCCAAATGGAGTCAGTCTCAATTCCAAATAATAGTTAGTCAAATGATATTTCCCGGTACTAGGATGTAAATACTGTGCTAAAATAAGTAGAAATAATAATACCAGGTGCTTGGCAAGCCGCCGAGTCTAAAATAGTTTAAAAGGTCATTTTTACATATATTATTATTAGAATATTATTTATTAGTTTATGGCATTATATGTCATTATTACTAAAATCAGTGTCTAGTCTTCACGACTCAATAATCATGTGGTGATACTGGCCAGACCCAATACACTCTCAACGGAGCCAATGGCTCAACTTCTTGTATAATGCATGTACAGCGTATCAACAAGTATATAGACATGAAATGACAACCACATACGCCTCGCATAGGTATCACTGGGCAAATCCTAGGTCACAAGCACCGTATTAATTCGGATGCTGAAATAGATAGCGAATGGGGAACGAACGAAAAAATGGTCCAAGGTTACGATAACAACCTAGATACCCAAGCCACGGATTTTATTTAGTACAATTACTAAAGCTATAAACTCAGAGATAGCCCCACGGAGCCTACCTGTCGTCCGACGATAAAGCGCTTCAAACATGCAAATACTAGTCCGACTGATATCGAACGAACTCTAATTGCTCTAAAACTTACCAAATAGCATTCCATATACCAATACGAGTCTTATCATATAAACTATACTAAGTTTCGGACTAAGCCTAAATGGGCCTGCGGGCCCGCTTGTCAAAACCGAAAATAAAATAACTTTGAAATTATTTTATAAAGCCACAATTATTTTATCTGATTTGTATTATCCTACTATTACTAAAATCTTATAACATGTATTTAATATTACAACTCGTTTTACTGAATATAAAGATAAACCATTATTTAAAAAAGTTGTTGAAGTTATAATTAAAAATTTCAAAAAATATTTTTCCCTATTCCAAAAATTTATTTAACTACTATTCTTTTTAATCCTAAAATAAATAAACTAGTGAAAAAATATTAATTAAATGTATTTATGAATTTTTTTTAGATATTCAATCATATGAACAACCAAGTTTGGAAATTTATCAAAGTAGCATTAGATTACATGCTAGAAAAATGTATGATAAATATTGCGCATTGCAAAAAAATCATGTTGATGTTCCATAAAGTAGTAGACTTAAACAAGATTTTCATACTAAGATGAAGTTCAGCTTGGTATTGATTCTTCTAATAAATGTAATTTTGATGACTATTTAAACCAGGGACTCGATAATATTATGAGGACAGTAAAGGCATACCACAACTTTTGAATTGATGGAGGGTTCGAGAAAATTAATTTTCAAGTCTCAGCAAGATGATGAAAGACTTACTAGTTATTCAAGGGACATCAGTAGCTCAGAGTCAGCTTCAACACTGAGAGATTTCAAATTGGAGAACACAAATGTTCACTAACAGAAGACAGCTTGGAGATTTTAGTGCTATTTAAAGATTGGATCAATATCGACTGACGCAACAAGAACACCAAGGTTAATTTTACAGTATGAATTACTAGTAAATTTGATAATTGATGAAAATAGTGACGACAACATGGACCATGAGATCATTTGCAAAATTTTCCAAGATCATCCGTTGATCATACTCGATCTCTGCAAGAGTTGGACGGAAGTTTTTCAAGTCTATACAACTTTTAGTATTACATTCAAGCCTTAGTAGAAACAGAACCCTTCCTAGAAGGTGGTTGCGTAAATTAGGTGATCGACTAATAATTGTAAATTGTAATCAAAATTTGAAAATTTGAATACAATTAAGATTATTATCTATTGTTTAAACTTTTAAATTTTTTCAATACATTTTTAACCTTTAAGTTATGAATTGGAAAACTTAAAAAAGAATTATATATATATAATTCAAATCTTATTAAACTTTAAAAATATAAAGTTATATAAAGTTTAAAAAACATTTAGAAAAAAAATAAGTGACAAAATTATAACTTAGAAATTGAAAAACATACAAAAAGTAATACAAACTTACCTTACAAAACATCAAATTTTACGAACATTAAAAAATTTAAATTTTAAGAATTTAGATATGAAATTCAAATCTTATATGCTAGTTAGAAAAAAAGTATATGCTATAAAAATTTCGAATCTTATATAACTTTTAAAAAATATTTTTTTTTAAAAAAAAAACTTAAAAGTTATAAAATTATTAATTAAAAAATAAAAAGATAAATTTATAAATTATACGCACTATAATTATACAATGAAATATTTATCAGATTAAAAAAAATAAACACCACTAAACTGGACTAGTTCGTTTCGATATCGACTCGGTATATAGTGGGACAAGACGGGACTGGGGCTCCATACTAGTTATTCTAGATCGGTTTGTCCCAGTACCGACATTGTCCCGGTTCAGAAAATACCAGTCTAATTCAGTACTGGTTCATCCCGATTTATCCTGGTTCCGCTTCAATCCTTATCAATTCATATCGTTCCACGATACATCGGCTTGTTCATTACAAGTATTTTTGGATTATGATAAGTGAAGGATTAAGATTATCGAGATTATGGTTTAGAGAGAGATCATTTGCACATCACAATATAATAGCAACACAATATCAAGACAAGTACACCGAGACTCTACGTTGCCATCAAGCACTATTAAATTTGATTTAGAGTCTATATACCAATTAGAGTTAAACCATAACATATCTCGAATCACAACGAAAGCTAGATAAAGGTGATCTCCTTTCCTTCTTACAAATTGATCAACACTTGGTCCTTTGCATGTTCTAGAAATAATACTGTGTAGTAACTAGTTACAAACCAAAAATTATACAAAAGAACTCATTTTTATCGACATAGACATCTTTCCATAACTTCAAGCCTAACTTGGGGTTTGTTTCAGTCTAAAGTCCATCTAGATTACAACTTTGTTAAAGGATTCTACTAAATTCTAATTTTTTATGGTTTATTCTATGATTATTACTCGTAACTCAACATAACATATCTAAACAAGGTGTAATTCTTGTCACCCACTTCATATTTCTCAACCCAGGTTTACACCCTAATTATATACCACTAAAGAACCCCAAGGAATTAGAGGATTCTAGTGATTATAATGGTAAAAAGGTGTTGGAATTGCTTAGCTGGACAATGCTAAATATCCAAAATCTTGTTCTTTAGGCCTAGGGTCTCTTTCTTTTCTCACAATAGGAGTTGTGGGGAATGAATTCCATAATGGGATTAAAAGTGGTCTAGGACCCCCAATAAAACCGTTCTAGCGAATGGCAACAGTATTTTTGGTAACAAAATAGTTACCAAACCAGTGAGCTCCGCTTATACTCAGTTTTTTTATTTTACAATACATATTCACTTTCAAGGCATCAATTTCAAAGTCTATTATGGTAACTAATATTACCCAAGTTCTAAAACCCCGAATTCAATTTTGAAAAGTGTTACGGATTTCTAGACAGGTCTACTCTCTAATTGACATCACTAGACCAATTAATACTAAACATGTTAATTGGTAGCACCCTCTAAGAACTCAAGACTAATTTTTTGACTGAGACTATGCTAGCTCTGAAATTTTTCTAACTTTTACTTTTAGGGTCTAAAACTCATAATAACACATCGGGGAATAGCCTAATATATCCGAGAGTGACTATAATGATAGAATGAGTCATTACATTAGGGGAAAATTTGATGGCTATAGGGGATTAGGGCAGTAATAGGGA
This sequence comes from Withania somnifera, assembly GCA_039654485.1. NCBI lineage: Eukaryota > Viridiplantae > Streptophyta > Magnoliopsida > Solanales > Solanaceae > Withania > Withania somnifera. The sequence goes on along the minus strand of JBDJHY010503759.1, from coordinate 9,035 downwards.
TGAGAATAATATGTTAGATAAGACTGCCATTTATAATAAAAAATGTCTAGAGAGGTATTGAGCATCTTGAGAGGTCGATCAGGTAGGAACCAAGGGGACTAGTGGTAGATGGCTTTCATAAAGTTGGTAGAGGTAAGTACGAGGAGTAGAAATAAATGAATAGGGAGAAGTATATGATATCTAGGAAGGAGGTTAAGTTAGTGGTTACAATGGAAAGAACAACAATCTTTAAGCCCTTGTATGCAGAGTTGAAATGGAAAAATGGATAAGAAGTTATAAAGATTAGCCAAGTTGAGAGCACAGGGCTCGTAAACTTGACCAAGTAAAGTACATCAAGATAAGGATGGCAACGTACTCGTGGATGAGACACTCATTATTAAGAGATAATAGTCATAGTTCTGTTAACTTTAGAACAAAGAAGGGATGAGATATTGTGTTTAGGTATATGGAACACTTGGAGAGGCATAGTGATTACGATTACTGTAGACGAACAAATACTGAGGAGGTGATGGATGTTATTATTAAGATGCGTATGGGTAGAGCGACTAGCCCCGACGAGAACATAGTGAAATTTTGAATGAGAGCAGCCGGGGTTGATGTGAAGTGACTAACTGAGTTATTTAATATCACTTTCAAGACGACGAAGATACCCAAAGCATAGGGATTGAGTAAGATGATTCCATTGTACAAGAATAAGGGTGTCATTCAGAATTGCAATAACTAAAGGGGTATCACGCTATTAAGTCACGCTATAAAGATTTGGCAGATAGTGATGGAGATGAGAGTGTGGAGGGGCATGGCTATTTTTTATAATCAGCTTTGATTTACACCAGGATGCTCAACTACAAAAGCCATTTATCTAGCAAGGAGAATGGTGGAATACTATAAAGAGAAAGAAGGACTTGTCATGATGCTAATAGATTTAGAAAAGACTTACGACAAAGTCCACACAGAGGTTTTATGGAGGTCCTTGGAGGCTAGGGGTCTACTTGTGGCATATATTAGTTTGATTAAGGACATGTACAATGGAGTCAAGACATGAGTAAGAATAGGAGGGGAAGTCTTAGAAGACTTTTCTATTTTGATAGGGTTGCATTAAGGATCAATCCTTAGTTCGATTTTGTTTACCTTGGTGATAAATATTTTGACATGAACTATTCAAAGTGAGGTGCCATGGTGTATGTTATTCAAGAGTTTTATAGTTTTAATTGACGAGACTCGGAACAGAGCTAGAGTTAAGCTGAAGATTTAAAGGTAGAACCTAGAGTCTAAATGTCAGGTTGACTTGGACCAAGACAGAATCTGTGGAGTGTAAATTTAGTAATTTGGTACATGCGACTAATATAGAGTGGGACTTGATACACATGCTATCCAGAGGAAATGTAGTTTCAAGTATTTTGGGTCTATTGTCCATGAAGATAGAGAGCCCGATGAGGATAACACTTACCGTATTAGTGTAGGATAGATGAAATGGTGGCTCCAACTGATTCGGTAAGCTACGTGTCCGGTGCAAGGAGAACTGCCTTCGGTCCCCAAAACTTACAAGCACCATCCCTATTCTGATGGCTCAGTATAAGACCGACAGAAGAGAAGAGGTGAAAAGACTAGCGAGGTAGAATTCTTTTTCTCTTTCTAAATGCTCCTAATCGACTACTTATTATGATAATGAACATTACACTTAAAAACGAAAATATGACTCTCCAGACGCTTTTTTTCATATTCATATTTATATCTTCAGCAATAATTGTTGGGACAGACTTGTGTGATAAGAAGGTGTTAAACAAACTTAAAGGAAAGTTCTACAAAGTGGTGGTTAGACCAACTTTATTATATGGGTTAAATATTTGCCAGTCAACACTCTAAAATTTAACAAATTAAAATAATGAAGATGAGGATGCTACGATGTATGTGTAGGTATATTAGGAGGGATAGACAACCTAGCCAATTTGGGAGTGAATTTGGTAAATAACAAGATATGGAAAGCGGGGTTGAGATGGTTCGAACATGTGATGAGGATGCACAGATTTTTCAGTGCAGAGGCATGAGAGATTGGCTACGAATGGATTCAGGAGATGTAGAGGTAGTCCGAAGAAGTAATGGGATAAAGTGATTAGACGAGATATAACGTAGCTACAACTTATCAAGAAGAAGATGAAAAATAAAAAAGTATAGAGAATATGAATTACGGTAGAGGGGTAGTAGGTAAGATTGGATCCATACTAGTGGGTATGAGAGTTTTTGTTTTCATACGGTCTATTCTACTAGTTGTAATATTATTTTCTTTCTTTAGTTCTATAAGTTCAATTACTATATGTCGATTCATGTTGTCTGATTATAGTAGTACTTTATTGTAGTATAGTTTTGCAGTTATCTGTTTTTTTTTTTTATAATGTCTATTGTTTCTTTATTTCTAGTACTTCTTGTAGACTATTTTTATCTTGAAGATGAGGGCCTATTGAATACCTCTGAGGTAGAAGTTAGGTCTGCGTCTACCTTACCTTCCCCAAGCTCTATTTCTAGGGATTACACTAAATATGTTATGTTGTTGTTGAACAAATTAATGCTTGCATCCATTAATTAAAAAAATTAGATTAATATAATCAGGTTTTGTTGCATGAAATATGAGTGAACAAGTTATAATATAAGGGGTAAATCTGTCCACGTAACAGTACAATATTTTCTCCATTTCAATTTAGATATCTTAATTTTCTTATGTACGAAATATAAAAAAAATAAGTAGAACTTTTGAATATTATAATCTTAAAATAAAAATATGCCACTTCTAGAAAGAGGTAATCTTTTCAAAATAACTAAAAAGAAAATAAGACATTTGTAGATTAAGTAGGTGTTTGACCATAGGGTTTGAGACTCAATTTTAAAATTTTGATTTGAAATTAATCTTGTTTATGAAATATGCACAAAATTTTATATTTAATTTCAAATTATGATTTAAAATTTCAATTTATATTATATTAAAGTATAAAAGCCTTTAGAAAAGTGATGTAAATTTTTTGTCCTTTACTAAAAGACCTTTCAATAGATAAAATGATTATTTTACTTTTTTCCCTATAATTATTATTTAATTATTTTTACTATGTTTTAAATTAAGAAATCCTAAAATATATAGTAAGAGAAAAATATATTTAAAATTTAATAAGTCCTAAAAAATTTGGAAAACGTATAATATATGGTAAGAAGTACTAGAACAATTAATAAATTCTAAAATATATGATAAGAGAAAAATATTTTGTTAAAAATTACAAAATATCTTTTAAATCTTTGTATATATTTATTATTTTAAAGTACTAAAGTATTTTTTTAAATCCTAACAAATTAAGACATGTTATTATTATTATTGTTTATTATTATTAATATTATTATCATTATTAAAGAAATTTTAATTATTAATTTTAATATATTTTTAATTTTTAATTATAATAAATATGTCATAGTGTCAAATTATGTCTAAATATACATATCATTTATTTTAGTATCAATTGCTACTTTTCAATATTTTTTTCTTCTTAGATATAAGTTTGTTGATTAACGAAAAACATATGTGTGAAGCAAATATTAAAGTGGGAAGACCATTAAAAATGTTATAGAAGTTTTTTCCTAAATTAAAAGTATCCGCAATAGACAAAATTGTATTTACTATTTTATTAATTTTTAAAAATTAGAAATCAATGAAACTAAATATTTCCTTAATTGAATAATTCATTAAACTATATTAGAAATAATTTATAACTAACCTAATATGTAGAAATCATATGCACATATTTAACTCGTTGTACTGTCATTTTTGGTATAATAGTTGAGGAGTTTTGATATCCTAATACAAATCAAATTTTACTAATTGTTTGATTTACGTAATATGATTTATCATCCACTACAAGACTCTATAGTAGACAATGCTAATATTTTTATGTTAGAAATTTGAAATCAATTAAAATTCTGCTTATTATAATTTTCATATTCAACTATTATATAAAAAGTCTAATTATATGTATCACCAAATATAAAAAATATTTTTCACGTTTATATATAGAAGTAATAGTCCACTTTCAATTTATGTATGAATCACATTTTTAGTTTTTTTTCTAATAAATTCACTTTCAACTTCGTTAGAAGTATTTTCAATTGTTCTGATTTACACTAGGAATATTTCAAATACTTTGAAGTTCTTTAGATTTATATGACGAGTTCTTGTGTTAATAAAATATTGACAAACTAATTTTTCTTCTTATTTTTATTTTGATTGATTTTGATTCAAATCATTTTCTTTCATTAATCTAATTTCGAGATGGGATCGAGAATCAGGTTTGGGTGACTGATGCAATCCGAATTACGAATCACACGAACAACAAAGGGAAAAGAAATCAAATAAAAAGAACATGCGTAAATTTACGATAACTCACTGGCTTATGGAAAACAAAGGGACTTGATACCCTCACCTTCCAATTGAACCAAATGAATTACAATAAACACCAAATAATCAATCAAAAAAAGAATACCAATTCGAATCCACAAAGGGGAGATCCTTCGACTGATTAAAGTAAAAAAATTACGTTAACAACCAAGAGAATCCACCCTTAATCACTCAAACTACAATTAACTGCGATAATCACTAAGTACTCTAAATAATAACTATAAGCTTCTAAAACTTTCAATGTATTTTCATCCAAGTCTTAAGAAAATAATGAAAGACCAATTATTTATACTACACAATTTTTGCAGAAATTATACTTGAGCGCAAAAGTAATCTAATATATAAAAATAGTCCTCCAAGTTCTTGAAATATCAAGTTGGCCCCTCATGTGTTTGGGAGTCTACCTTATCCCCTCTTTGGATTCTATAAGCTTCATCTTGCATCCCACAAGCTTCTCATATATTGTAAATCACCAATTGAGGTTTGTACAAAGTCCCCTATGCTTCATTCTCCCACATAGTAGCTTGAAAGACCTTTAACTCCTTGGCTCCTCGTGAATGATCTGGAAGGGTAGGTGTCATCCATGCTGGTACCAACCTCTCCTTCTTGAAGAGGATTCGTCCACGAATTCGTTTATGCAGGTATACCACAAGTAGACAAATCAGTAATATTAAATGCATCATTAACATTATACTCATCTTGAAGGTCGATCTAATATGCATATTAATTGATGTGTTGGAGTAATCGAAATGGACCATCTCCCCTTGGGCATATTTTTCCCATGTGGGAACCTCTTCTTTCGAAAGTGTATCCACACCCAATCACCCAGTTGAAAAAACATCTTCCTTTTGTTCTTCTTCTTGAATATCTTCGCGTTGGTTTAGTCAATTGCTTCCTTTACCCAGGAGTGAATTTTCAACATCTCTGTTGCCCTTTATTGGCATCTAAACTTATCACAATATCACTAGACAAAGGCATTAGTGTAAGAGGTAACAAAGGATTAAAATCATAACAAGCTTCAAAAGGAGTCATTAATAGAAGAATGGTACAACATATTATAAGCAAATTCAACTAGTGGTAGTCGTTATTCCCAAGAAGTTGGGTTTCCTCTAATAACACAATAAAGTATGTTCCCAAGTGTTCTATTTACTACCTCGGTTTGGCCATCCATTTGAGGATAGCAGGAAGTAGAGAATAAACTTGGTGTTAAGGACACTCCAAAGATTTTTCCAAAAATAACTACGAAATTTGGGATCCCTATCACTAACAATAGTTTAGGTACCCCATGTAACTTGAGTAAATTGGAAACAAATAAATAATCCACATAAGAAGCATAATAAATTTTATGACAAGGGATAAAATCTGACATCTTAGAAAACTGATCCACAATTACGAAAATACTATCATGACCCCTTTTTATTATAGGGAGTCCCAATACAAAATCCATGGAAATATCTATCCACGGGCCACTTTGAGTAGGAAAGGGTGTACATACCTTGAGATCGAGGCATGGACTTAGCTTGCTTGCATTATAGATATTGTCCATATATCCTATCCATATCATGCAGCATCTTGGGACAATAAAACTACTCCGCAAGTATATTAAGAGTTTTGGCGACTCCAAAGTGACCCAACATGCCGCCACTATGAGCTTCCTTAATGAATAATTCTCGTCATGGGCTCTTTGGAACACAAACTCTCCCATCCTTAAATACAAACATATCATGTAATTGAAACATATCAACCCAGTGATTTTGTCTAAGATTTTCAAAATTAACCTTGAAATAGGAATTCATAGGATAGATTTCCTTTAAGCTTTCAAACCCCATCAATGTGGACACCAAAGTATTAACCAACACAAATCTCCGTGAGAGCACATCCGATATTATATTGTCTTTGCTTTACTTGTAGTTGATCACATAAGGAAGCTCTCAATAAACTTGACCTATTTTACATACCTCTTGTTCAAATTTAATTGATCCTTGAGATGTTTTATGGACACATGATCCGTTCTTATAATAAACTTCTTATGCCATAAGTAGAATTGTCAATGATCCAACACCCGCACAAGAGCATACAAGTCCTTATTATAAGTAGAATAATTTAAGGAAGGCCCCTTCAATTTCTCACCAAAATAGGCCAAGAGCTTACTTTCTTGCATCAAAACACTAATAATTCCAACTCCCGAAGCATCACATTCTACTTTAAACATTTTCTCAAAATCGAGTAGTTGAAGCAATAACGATGAACATAGTATGGACTCCAAGGCTTGGAAAGCCTTATCTTACTTGTCTCCCCATATAAAAAGGATATCTTTCTTGATCAACCCGGTCAATGGAGATGCAATAATGCTGAAATTCTTAACATGCTGGTAAAAACCTTGCCAACCCATGAAAGCTACGAATTTTGGTAGCATTTGCGGGGGTTAGCCAAGACTTGATGGCCTCAATCTTCTTCTCATCCGCTTCAAAACTATTAGCACTCATAAAAATCCAAGGAAAAACACCTTATCAACACCAAAGGAATATATTTTGATGTTAGCATAATGTTGTTCCTTCATTAAGATATCAAAAACTTACCTCAAGTAGTGCACATGCTCTTTAATGGATTTACTATACACTAGTATATCAACAGAAGGACGACAAACTTGTTGATAAATGGCTTCAAGACTTGATTCATCAATCTCATAAAAGTTCTAGGGGAGTTGGTCAGTCCAAAAGTCATGAGAAGCCACTTATATGAGCCAAACTTTTTCTTTAAGGTCATCTTCCACTCATCACCCGGCTTCATACGAAGTTGATAATAGTAATTAGGAGGTTAATATTGCTGAATATACTTGACCCTCCAAGCTTATCTAACTTATTATCTAACTGGGGAATATGATGTCATTATTTGATAGTAATCTTGTTGACCATCCGACAATCAATGCACATCCTCCGAGTGCCATCCTTTTTAGTAACAAGGATCATCGAAATAGCACAAGGACTAAGTCTCTCTTTGATCAAGACCTTTTTAAGAAACTCTTTTACGTGCCTTTGGAGCTCTTTGGTTTCTTATGGGTTGCTCCTATAAGCCGGCCTATTAGGAATTTGAGATCCTGAAATGAAATCAATTTGTTGTTTAATTCCTCACCATTAGATATTTCCTTCAGAAATAGAGCTTTATAGTCCTATAAAAGAGAAAAAATGATACTAGGCAAAGTGCTAGTATCTTGGTTAGTATGTAATAATGAATAGGTATTGACTAGGCACACATCAATTCCTTTCAAGCATTTACTTGCTTTAGTTACCATGTATACCTTATTTTCTTTGGTTAACTATTGCTTCTTGTGCTCCATACTCCCTTCACCCACCTTTAACACTTTGTTTTTCTCCCGAAATTCCTTTATGATCCTGTAATCTTTACTTACTTGATAGGGAGTCAATGGTTCAAGCACATGTTTTCGACCTTCAAATACAAAGGAGTATTTATTGGTTCTCCTTTAGTGGGTGACGTCCCTACCAAACTCCATGGTCTCCCAAAAAATAGATGACAAGCTAACATTGGTACAATATAAAATACATGCTCATCCAGGTACTTACCAATGTTAAGCTCAAGACTTACTTGCTTGAGGAACTTCATTTCACTCTCTCATTAAGACATTGTAGCATATAAGGATAAGGATGCTTCCTTGTAGACAATTGTAAATGCTCTACCAAGGCTTGGCTCACAATGTTGTTGTAAATTCCACTATCAATTTTTAATGTGCATATTTCTTTCATGACCTTGCACTAAGCACAAGTTCTCCCGTTGGTCAAGTTCTTCTTTGGTGACGGCTCACATGATTCGTCTTACACAAGACAAACTTTCATTCACCGATAATTGTTCATCCTTCTCACAATTCAAAGGCCCTAGCCTCCTCATCAATCCACCAAGAGTAGGCCTCTCAATTTCCCAATCTTTTTCACTACCTGAGGACCCCTTCTCTTCTTCACTCTCATGCCCTTCATCACTATGCTCATCCTCACTATTGGTTTAGTATCTCTCTCAGTAAGCCATGATTGCCCTCCAATTAAGACACTCAATAGCTATGTGGCCTCGCCCTTGACACTGAACAGTAAAGGGTCTGCGAATATTAGTTTTAGAAGCATTACCTTTTTGAGGCTTGAAATCACTTTTGGATTTGAATTCCCCCTTGGAGTTCCTCTTGGATTGTATCTCTTTACCTATAATCTTAGAAGTGTCTCAGAATGAAGAAGACTTTAACTTTTCAACCCCTTACTCCAAGAGGTAGAAGTGCCCTTGATTTTGTAAGCTTTCTCGTCCTTCAAATTTGTTTCAACTTTATTATCATCATGGAAGGTCGCATTTAAGATGTGTAGTGCTTAAGCCTCATAGGTTTGGAAATATTCCTCAACCCATTGGTAAAGCGTATCACTGTATGTCACATTGTTTCTTCAAGATTTTCCTTAATCCGCAAACCTTCAAACTCATCATAATATTCTTCAAGGCTCTTGGAACCTTGTCTAATTTCATACACCTTCTTGAGCATGTCCCCATGATAATTGGGTGGTACATATCTCGCCTCCATAAGTTCCAACAATTTCAGCCAAGTAGGTAACAAATA